>LCWF01000019.1:171325-289166 GCA_001006345.1 Phaeomoniella chlamydospora | reverse complement strand
CAATGTCTGTACATATATAGAAAATAGAAACTGGGTCAGACAGAGTAACAGAGTAAGTAAATAAATAAGTAAACGGAGGATCTTCTAATCAATCAATTACATGCCTTAGAAGAAGAAGAAGAAGAAAAAGAAGAAGGAAACCCTTAGCACGTAATTATTGGATACGAGATTTAAAGTGTGAGCTTTGTTATATTTGTCGTTCTGATTGTCGGGGGGTTTGAAAAGTTTGGTCAAAAGAGCAGCGTTGAGCAAGGGTCTTCCTGGGAAGGCTAGTTTGTGTTTGCCATTTTCAGACCTAGAATGGCAGTACCTAGGATATCCTGGTAGGGATAAGTGGTATGCAACAGCAGGGTAGATGATTATGCTTTCTTCTGGAAAGTTTCTAGAAGACTTGTCTGAACCCAGTTTCATCCTACCGGTGCGAAGGACCAACGTAGTATTGTAGTATATGACAATAGCTGCTACAAGCACCCCTTCTGCTACAGAGCCAACAACAACAACAAGCATCCGCCCTGTCGAAGAATCAGACCCTATTCCCGTAAAAATCTTCATAATTCGTCACGACAAGGGAACGATCCCGGGTGCACACCACCGACTGTTCCATCGAACTGCCAGAGTACTCTTTTTTCTTTCTTCGAGCGAGAAAGTTTGTCCTGGTTTTCGGGAACTAGTCCTCTTCACGTTTTATAACAACTATTTTAGGAACAGCAATCTGGTCCCTCGGAGTTGACCCAGTCGAGTGCATTGCTGCGTTTTCCGGCTGACTGGTATCGGGGAACAAAGTGGTATTGCCTCTCCTAGTCACATTCTCACTCGCAAGGTTCAATGGCAGTGAGCTCGAACGTCTTCGTTTCACCTCTCGTTGGCTCCCTTGACATGTGGGATCGTGTTCAATTGTCGAATGGACCGCTTGCCTGTCTGCCTCCAACGCTCTCAATCAAAGTTCTGCCGATAGGTGTGACAAGTGTACTACCGTTGGAAGGTGCAATGCCGGTGCCCTGGTTGGTGATGGTGGTGGCTCAAAGTCGGCGGCGAATGCCACACCGGCAAAGGTGGCATCTGCTGCCTCATACTCAAGAGCGGGTTCGGTAGAGTCCTTCGATAGTCAGGTGGTCCAGAGCCCGATCTCGCATCGTGCCAATAATACGGTACTGAGGCAATATGAGTGAGCGTGGAAGGCAATGGCCCATAATGTGGCGTTCCCTCGATAGCCTAGATAGAAGATCCCGCCTGCGTATGCTGACCGTGAGGATGATGAGGAGGGAGCTGTGGATACACCATCCTTGGAGGATGTCCATGTTGTGACTGTGCAACGCGGTTTTCCGTACGATTTGTAGGTCGCCGTTGTGCGACCAGTGTCGAAACAGTATCGCCGTTTCCGTTATCCGGCGTGGTTACCCATCCTTCGAACGTTCTCTCAAACCTCGAGTAAGGCATCCTTCTTCTCTGTGGTGATCTGGTGTTCCGCAACAGCCCCTCTTCCTTTTCTCAGGTTAATTGCCCATGATCTTCGACCGGATCGCCGACGAGAATCCTTCATGAAAATATCAAGTGCTGAGAAGATAGACCTTTCGCAAAATCTATAAAACGACGGTAAGTAATATGGTGCCAGATAAGAGTGTTGATAGTAGTGAAAAATGGCAAAACTTGAGCAGAAAACAAACAATGGTTTTGTTGATTGAGCGTTGTCTTGACATTTGAGGGAAGGAGAGAGTGAAGAGATCAAATGGACAAGCACAACCCACTGCATAGCTGTACAAGCAGCCTTTGGATGCCATGCATATGTCATACCATGCCACTCCAGGTACGACAAACGCTGCCTTCATTATAGCACCAAACCCGCGAGAAATCTACCTTTTGTATCGGCTGCTACTCTACATTGGAAGTGGTCTTGATGGTGGCAGACACAAGACCATGAACAAGGCTCTAATGTCATATGCGTCCGAGTCTCGAAGAACGCATACTATACAGTAGGAGTACTTGAAGACACCATTTTCGAATTGTGTTTGGTCTGGTCGGTCAGACAGCTGGAGCTGTAGCTTGTAACAGGGAGGAGATGCCCCCGCCCCCGCCCCCCCCCTCCGGGATCCTTTACGGCATCGATCCTCAGAAACATACTGAGGGTCAATTCATGAACGGCTTTAATGTTTCCCATCCAGCAAGGCCCAATGTTGCTTGGACATTTATTTACGCGTGTGCAACGAACATTGGGGCGTCGGTGGCGGGAAGCGAAGTTGCAGCTCTATTTCCATTAGGTAAGCGGGATTTTTGGAAGAACAGTCTGCAGCTGAGCGTCGTTCCCTTTTCTTGCTCCAAATATCAAATCTCCCACTCTGTAGAGGGTCGCCTTCGCGTAGATCTTCACGCCAGTCTCAGTTTTCCGGCAGGATCCGATTTTGAATCTTCTGGAAAGATCACCGATGTCCATTCTTTGACCATTTCCTTTCAACATGGCGGCATCGATGGTGTTGATGAGCTTGTGGAACTCGACCACGGCTCCATATAGCAACCCATTTCAGGCATTTGGGGCACGCAAGCTACTACTCTGTAAGTTGGTAGCGGAGCATTCGAACGCGACATCAAACCGGTCGAGGCTCTTGACTCGTCCACATCAAAGATTTCTGGGTGCAGCGAGCCTCGTCTGGGTTCGTTAACAGGGTTAGCCACCGGGGAAAGATGAGGGGTGGTCTCGGGGAACATTGAGACTGCTGAGGAAAGGGATGGCATTGAAGGACGCCTTAGTGCTATACTACATAGTAGGTCCAGTACTGTCCCGTACCAGTGGTGAGCAAGGTGATCGGGTGTCTGAAGAAGGCGGCACAAACACAGAAACACAGGCGACCGGTATACTCCGGGACCACGTGTGTCAAGGCGACTGCATGATGAGCAGTCGATTGAGTGTTTGTCGCGCGGTGTTCGAGAAATGGTGATTGTGAGTGGCTCCAAGGTCACTTTTGATTACTCGATAGAAACCTCGAAGTGGAATCATGCCTGATTACTACTATGTATGTTCTCCATAGTAAAATTTCACAACCCGATGTCGTATTTTCCCATACAGGTACTATGGTACATTACCTAATTAATGGATGGTTCCCAGGTGCAGTTTACTGGTAGGTACAGTACATCCCTAGGTACATCCCTAGGTACTTGGGAGTCAACACGGCTGCAGTGTTGGGTGTTAGATAGTGGTTGAATGACGGCCCGTGAAAATTCTCTTGATTGCTACTGTACGGTCGATCATTCGCGGGTGGAAAGAGACAGGCCACGACACGATGAAGAAAAACATCAACAAACAGATGTCGCCATTGCAATTCATGCATGGGAAACCAGTCCGAGATCTCCTTACGAGACCAATATCCTTGACTCATCGTGACGCCGCCAAGGTCCTCCTCACTCCATTAGCGCTACAGGTAACCCAGAGTCAGGCTGTCTACTACTAAGCTTACTCCGAGTTTGTTTGTAGATTTACATTACGGGAGATTGCTTTCATTTCACATGTCTGCATGCCGGTCGGCGTGAGATGAGTCGGCCGGCAGGAATGATGATGTCGTTCGCGATAAAAAGGGTCCAGGTAGGACTGCAAGGTACAATCACTGCACCCACCTAACTCTCGACATCATCAATCGTTCCTCCGCGGAAGAGCACAGCGCGAGATGCATCTCAAAGCCAGTTTGACTCGTGGTAGTCTCTCAGCCCAGATGCGGGGGTGGAAGACCCTATGACTGACTTGGGCATGAAGCCATCCTTCGAATCGCGGGGAAATGATCGGTCGACGCTGCAGACTAATGACTTGGGTCAATAGGGTCTGGTAAACCAATACAAGTTTTCTCGATCCGAACAGACAGGCCGGCGGCATAGGAACGCCCTTTCTTCAGGTTTCCTGGACGTCAATGCCGCCGACAGGTATACTGGCATACCTCACACCTACGTACGACCGAGGAGTCGCTCACCCCCTGGGTTTTCGTTTGTCATATCCGACACCACGCAGCCACAAGCAGTAGTCAGATCGCTTCTCTTGACTTGTCCAACATACCCTTAACCGGTTGAGGTGTGCGGTGAAACGAATCGTGTTTCCTGGGAAATGACATCCGTTATATGGCATCATACGCGTGCAATATCACATCAGTCCCTTGTCCAATAATTTAAATACATTGGTTTACTCTGTACTGCCAATACTCCACCATACTGTCCATCTTTTGGCGGATTCTTGATCAGATCAATAATGTTACATAGTCTATTGCTTCGTGTTTGCGTGCTTCTATTCCACCATTGACTCATAAAGTATCTCTGTGCAGCATATCCGGCGATTCGGGCAGCAGTCCGCATGTGGTCGTCCCATACAGTTTGTTGCCCTCTTCCGATCCGTGGTAGTGGGAGACAGACGAATGGTGGAACTCTCGTGCAAAAGGTCTCGGCGGTCGAGCCTCACAGACTGGTTCCATCCCAACGCCGGATTCAGCCAGAACAGCCAGCCGTTTTCTCCGTTTGGTCGAATCGCCAATGGTATGACTCGTTGATGATGCGTCTTGTGACCCAAGTGAAAGGCGTCCAGAGAGAGCTGCTGTTCGTTCGGTTCACGGAAATCCAATTGTCGAATCCGCGAGGCTTTCCATACCTATATCCCCATTCTAACGTTACTCTGAGTAGTTTGCGGTAGGCTAAGGAAGGCCCAAGGAAAATGGGCCACGAAGGAACGCGAGTGGATTGGGTCAGAAACGATCCGAGAAAAAGTCAGACCACACGCTTGTTTAGTAGGGATAGCCTTTTCTTGAACTCAAAAGGAGGGTACAATCGATGCAATTTTTTTCAGTTTCCAGCACCAACAACTTCCCTTTGGTGGATTAGTTGCCGCCATTGTTGCATTTCTCATTACTCGATGAAATCTCACCCCTCCCAGGTTCGGTGTAACAATGTGTGACGAGAAATGGAGTCTGCGTACGGTAGGTAAATTGCAACAATACAAAGAACAGCCCTTGCTACCCACCGCCGAACAGGTCGAGTAGAAAAAGGTAGCTAGTCAATTGCGAATACGTACTCAGAGTACAATAGAAAGTGTTCATCGATGCTTTGGTAACCATAATTAGCATTGATTGATATATTGTGTCCCTGCCCTCCCACCTTGTTCTGTTGCGACATTGTCATCCCATATCCATTCCATCAGATCTATTTCAAGCTGGGAGACATAATAGAACACATCCCTGCATCTTCTTCACGATCCGATCATACCGAACCACAGCACAGCGGTTAACCAGATCCCTCCTCTCCACGCTACCAACACGACCGATACGGGCCTCTCATTCGACACCGAAACACGCTCTCTCCAACCAACCATCACCGAGACCGACCATCTACCGATCCTCGCGCGAACTTGGCAGAATCTATTGCCGCTTGAAATATTGTCTTGAGTCGGACTGACAGGTCATCTCTCAACCATCAGAAAGCCTCGATTACCCCCAATTCATATCATCTCGCATGCGCCTCGACTGCCAATCTCGAGATTGTGCTCATCATTGTCTCCTGATCGAAAGCGATCGGACGGAAAGGATAGAACTTCCCGTTGCGTCTTTTTTTTTTAACTTGTACCACCGTCATTTGACTTCTCCGATTTTGACTGGAGGGGAACTTTTAAGCGCGAAAAGCTTAACCAATTTTAGGCTGGTCGTGCGCCTGGAAGAAAAGAAAAAAAAAATCCTTAACTAAATCAGATCGGTGACTATTTTCCCCAGTGGCAGGGCAGGCCTAGCGAAAGGTGATCTGAGCAAATATCTACAGTACCTTAACGATACACCAGCACTGCGCTACTTCCACTATACCCGTTCTGCGCCGTCCTCTCGATTACCTGAACAGAGAGAATCTGCAGAGAAGAATCCCCTAGCGGCCGTGTGCGCAAACAGCAAACAGCAAACGTCACCTTGTCGCGGCCCCGCGAAAGTGGCACATGCCAATCATACAGTACGACAGTGAACAGCGGCCGCCACATTATCTTACTTTTTCCTTTTGGACGCTGCACTGTGACGGTACGAGACTGTAATTGCCCTCCATAGTCATTACCTACCTACTACTTAGGCGGGTAAGGTACTGTACCTAGTCAACTGCAGCAGGTGGCTTCCCTCTGCTCGGCGTGATCACGTTACAGTATATTGTCGTTCATTATGCCCCTTCTACAATTCTCTCGCCATTCTTCCAAAAACGATCACACTTTCAGCATTAAAGAACACCCTCAGCCACGGCCAACGGCCAGAAGATTGAGTTCCTCGTATTCTTCGAATTCCGATCAATCATCAATGTCGTCCGGCGCTCGACGCCCTTCGTTCAGCATGGATACCGTCCTACATCCTATCAGGGCGGTCAAAGAGGAGAAGGAGAACCGAGAAGGCAGAAAGGAGAAACGGATGAGTCTGGCAGGCAAACAGTCTTCCCATTCCAAAGATCGAAAATCTTCCGCCAGTCCTCGTTTGGGACCGAGACCACCCGTGCAATTATCGGCGATCATCGAGTCGCCGCCCTTGGTCCTGTTTGGACCGTCGACGGGCTCCACCGGCGCTCTACTTTCAGGGAGACTCAAGTTGGATGTGATTGATCCCACGGGACAGATCAAGGTGCACGAACTGTCGATGCAGTTGTTGGCCGAGATTGTGCTCAAGAAACCTGTTGTCAAAGATTGTGCCGATTGCAGCAGAAGAAGCAATCAATTGACCGAATGGAAATTTCTTTCGGAGCCAAAGACATTTCACAAGGCGCCGGCGGATTATCAATTTCCTTTCTCGTTCTTGTTTCCTGGTCATCTCCCCGCCACCACCCACACTTCCTTGGCTTCAATCGAGTACATGCTATCGGCACGAGCGCTAACATCCACTGGCGAGGTGATCAAATTCAGCCATCCCCTCAAAGTGCAGCGCGCCATCCCTCCGGGTCCTGATAAGGCATCAATTCGAATCTTCCCACCAACTCATCTTGCCGCCAGAGTGGTACTTCCACCAGTCATTCATCCGATCGGGTCATTCCCAGTCCAAATGGTTCTCTCTGGGGTTGTCGACAAGAAAACTGAGACCCAGACAAGATGGCGTCTACGTAAAATGATGTGGCGGATTGAAGAACATCAGAAGATGACCTCTCCGGCCTGCACGAAGCATCAATCCAAACTTGGTGAAGGAAAGGCACTGCAGCATACGGACACAAGAATAGTAGGCAGTGACGAAGCTAAAAGTGGTTGGAAAACAGACTTTGACACCGCAGGGGGTGAAATTCATATGGAGTTCGATGCCAATTTGGATCCCACTAAGCATCCCATTTGTGATGTTGAAAGCCCGGCAGGGTTGGAGGTCAAACACAATCTCGTCATGGAATTGATCGTTGCTGAAGAGTTTTGCCCCAACAAAAACACCAGGATGATCACACCTACCGGTGCCGCCAGGGTTCTCAGGATGCAATTCAATCTGAACGTTACTGAACGAGCTGGCATGGGAATCTCTTGGGATGAGGAAATGCCCCCCGTATACGAAGACGTACCAGAGTCGCCACCAGGGTATAAATATGCCGATGCCCCGGGTGAGGAATGCACCATCACAGACTACACCGGCGAGGAGCTCGAATACGAAGAACTGGAGAGGATGCATAGCGAGAATCCCAACGATCCGCCAATCTATCGCGAGCGAACCCCCGTCCTCAAACCTCTAGGTGGTCTATCACGTGGAGAATCCTCTCAAAACCCTCTCCCTCGCGGTGAGAGGAGGGCAACAAGTATGTCGTCTTCGACACTTAGCCCACGCATCCTAGCACAAAGTGGCTTTCATAACACAGCTCAGGGGGCCGGGGGCAGTGCTCATTGGACAGAGAATGATTTTGAAGCAGAGCCACCTCAATACTCTTTGAATAACCTACGAATTGATGACGCAGCTGAGAGCACGGATAGCGTTGATGTTGCACAGGGTGAATCTGCATAGTTTTTTCCGGTCACAAATTGATTGATCAGCATTTTCAGCGAGGGCTTTTCAGCCCTGGAAGTGGTTCGGATCCCTATTGGTAATTTGGGATGTTAAAAGCATATGATACCCCCATTCAGGCTGTTCGGGACTGTTCTGGAGCAAGGCGCGCTAGATGTCCATATCTATTCACGATTTAGCAAGAAGTCCTCCTTGAATGAAGTTTCTACTCTTACATACCAATCTTCTTCCTTGTATTCCTTAATTGCATTACAATCCGCAACTTTGCAAGCCTTGCTTTGGTAAGAAGAGGGAAGCAGCCCTGAAGAGTGTCAACGTGCAGGGCCTTCCTCTTCGTAGATAGACAGTCCATAAAAAAATGTCAGGTGTTTGTACGTAATTCAGTGCACCCCTAGGTCAAACCCCTGTCGCACTGGGGTTGATACCAAAATTACGGAGGCGGTCCCTGCATTTAGTGATCTTCAGGGGCGGTTCTTTCGTGGCTTCTGGAACTCGCTGATGGTGTGGAACACCCCCACACCTCTGAAAAAAAACGTCAGACTTCACATCCGTAGATTGGGGAAACCACGTTTCCTCTTTGCGACCTATTCTTCCTGCTTTCCCAACTTTGAAATCACAGAGGATGTACAAACCTCAGCATTTGGACCGTTTATCCTTACAAACGGTTTGCGCGTTCCCCGAAGTCTTTGACCATTGAGAAAAGCATTCATGGACTTTGCGGCGACTTTTCGGTCATCTCGTCGCAAACAAGAACTTATACGATCGCAAGCGCACATAACATTAGGCTGTTGTATAGCAGGTTGATACAGTACTTCAACACGTCGTTTTCATTGCTACCTCGTACATCAGATTTCCTGAATACTAAAGTAATCCATATCATTCACAATGGCGACTTCAACCATCCTGAGCGCATTGTTAGCGCCCCTTCTGTTTACACTCTTCTGGCTCATGACTTCGACATCCCCTACCTCTTCAACGACTTCAAGTCCGACCCCGGGCGCAATCGCTTCATTGCTCTCCACTTTATCAAACTACATCCCAAACATTTCGTCGTCGGTTCCATCGGCTTCGCATATGAGGGGGAAGAGAATAGTGCTTCTGATAGCGCACCCGGATGATGAGGCGATGTTCTTTGGGCCAACTTTGACCCACTTGACGGCACCAGAGCTGGGCAACCATGTCAAAGTACTCTGTCTGAGCACGGGAAACGCCGAGTCTATTGGGGGAGTTCGACGAAAGGAGCTCCAGACGTCCGCGCTGCACCTTGGAGTACGTCGACCGGCAGATATTTTTATTGTCGACGATCAAGAGCGCTTTCCTGATTCCATGACAAAAACATGGTCTGCTACCGAGATTGCAGGCCTCCTCATCGAAGCATTTGCCCCGGAGATTGGAAAAGCCAAGAGCAGCGCCAGCGGGAAAAGAGAAGAGACGCAACCTCCCAAAGCTACCATCGATGTCTTGATAACATTCGATAAACAAGGCGTCTCAAATCATCCAAACCACATCTCCCTATCCCATGGTGCAGAACTGTTCATCCGTCTTCTCATGCGCGACAAATCGGGTTGGCGCTGCCCCGTCTCCCTATACCATCTCCGCTCCATCAACATCTTCCGCAAATATAGCTTCTTGCTAGACGCTCCATACACCCTTTTCACCAGCGCTCTCAAGGTCATCGTATCAGGATCTGCGAGAAAAGCTGCACTGGCTAGAGGCCGAACGCCTGTCAGAGATATCGGCACGGAAGCCAAAAGTCTGGCAGGCGATCCGGTCGAAGATAATAATTTGATATTCATTGCTAACCCAGGAGAATACTGGAAGATTCGTGAAGCAATGACCACATGTCACAAGAGTCAGATGGTGTGGTTCAGATGGGGATGGATTACTCTGGGAAGATATATGGTTGTTAATGAACTTTCCAAAGAGTAAATTCCATAGACAGTGAAACCCAATTCATGATATACATGTCTAGTCAAATCTGACCATACCCTCCATCCACGTTATCCATGTCTTTCACACTGCTTACTACACTACGTACGCCTCCAACCGACCACTTGAATACAAATTTCCACATTCGGCGAAGCGGTGTATAGTAACTTCCCATCCAAAAATCATTCTGCCGGAATTTTTTGAATTGACCGCCTAACGTTCCAGCAATAATTTTTGGGAGAGAGGGACTTGCTTATGCGACAAAATTGTAACTACGCCGCCAGATTTTCTCTACGTATTTTATTGCGCTGCGCTGCTCTCTTCTCCTTGCTTCAAGACCAAAGGCTTGCTTGTTGGTTTTGTTGTTTTTCTTTGTGTTCTCGCTACCGTTCGGGGCGGACCAGGAACTTCTTCTACCAGGAAAAACGCGAAGAGCTTCTACAAATCTGTCACCCTGTATACGGCTTCTCCCTCCCGAGCTCTAGGACGTTTCGATTGAAATCAAAATGGCAAGGGATGATGATTTCATTCTTACATTGTCTGATGGTGAGGACGATGTTTCGAGCGTCGGAGAAGAAGGATCGGATTTAGAGGATTTTAAATCTCAACAGCAAGTCAATGGGAACAAGAAGAGAAAGAGAGGGGATCTGGACTCGGTGCCTAGTGTCAATGGTGGTAAGAAAAGCAAGAAGCAGAAGAAGAACAAGGTCAATGGTGTGGGGCTTCAAGATGGCGATGACGAAGAGGAGGTTGTCGGGAAAAGAGATGGGGCGATAGATCCCGAGTTTGAGTTCGAGGTCACTGGTGGGGGAAAAGGTGGTATTGTGGCAGATGGATTCGATGCTTGGGGTGGTGGCGCTGGTGATGACGACGAAGTTGACAATTCGAAACGGGGAAATAAGAAAGCGGTCGACATCGAAGATATCGTGGAGAGGAGGAGAGCAAAGAAAGAAGCAAAGGAAAAGAAGATTAAAGAGAAGAAAGAGAAGCAGAATGACGACAAATTTGATGGTTTCGGGTCAAACGATGAAACAAGTCCTACCGATGAGGAGGAGGATGACGACGGTCAGGATGAAGAGTTGCAGGATATGCCAGATGTTGATGACGATGAGCTTTTGGCTGCAGATACCTTTGGAGCTGGAGCTGATTCCGATGAGGAGGAAGAAAACTCTGAGGACGAAATCGAATCTGGCGAGGACCAAAGTCAGGACCGGTCCGATGAGGAAGCTAGCGATGCTGATTCTGTGGCTTCGCCAGTCGCCCATCCCGATGATGTCGGTTCCGAATCGGATTCTGATGCCGAGAGTGTTGACTCTGCAGAAGAGGAACGACGAAAGGCTTTCTTCGCTCCAGAAGAACCAGCATCTGTTTCGGCACTCAACTCCGCCAGCTCATCTACAGCAAAGACATCTTTCCAATCATTCTCACTATCTCGGCCAATTCTTAAAGGCATCTCTTCAGTCGGATTTACGGCAGCTACACCGATCCAAGCCAAAGCCATCCCCGTGGCCCTTTTAGGAAAAGATGTTGTAGGAGGTGCCCAGACTGGTTCCGGTAAAACAGGTGCTTTCATCATTCCCATCCTTGAGCGTCTTCTGTATCGTCCCAGGAAAGTACCTACCTCACGTGTCGCTATCCTGATGCCCACTCGTGAACTTGCTGTACAATGTTTCAACGTCGCTACGAAATTAGCTAGCTTTACTGATATCACATTTTGTCAACTGGTCGGTGGTTTCTCCCTTCGAGAACAGGAGAATATCTTGAAAAAGCGACCAGATGTTATCATCGCTACACCCGGAAGATTTATCGACCACATGAGAAATTCTGCTAGCTTCACAGTGGACACTTTGGAAATCCTCGTTCTTGATGAAGCAGATCGTATGCTTGAGGATGGTTTTGCGGATGAGCTAAATGAGATTCTAAACACTATCCCACGGTCGAGACAGACTATGCTTTTCTCAGCCACTATGACAAGCAGTGTGGACAAACTCATTCGCGTTGGCTTGAACAAGCCAGTGAGGTTGATGGTTGATGCAAAGAAATCAGTTGTCGGAACTTTGGTTCAGGAGTTTGTGCGATTGCGACCTGGAAGAGAAGACAAGAGACTAGCCGTGTTAATGCTCTTGTGTACCAGCGTGTATACGAATAGAGTCATTATATTCTTCAGACAGAAGAAAGAAGCTCACCGTGTCAGAGTTATCTTCAGTTTGTGCGGACTCAAGGCTGCAGAGCTCCATGGGTCAATGTCTCAAGAACAGGTACGTATAATTGCGTCCATGAATACCGTGTTTCCATGCTAATGGTCACTTTTTAGCGTATATCCGCAGTCGAATCTTTCCGATCAGGCAAAGCTTCGTTTCTGCTCGCCACTGATCTAGCTTCACGAGGTCTAGATATAAAAGGTGTCCAGACTGTTATAAATCACTCTGCACCTCAATCCCACGAAATCTATATGCACAGAGTTGGAAGAACTGCTCGTGCTGGAGCTTCTGGCCGAGCGTGTACCATCGCCGCCGAAGACGACCGCAAAGTAGTCAAACAAGCTGTCAAGACCGGTCGATCGCAAGGCGCAAAAATTGTCTCCCGTGTTGTTGACAATAAGGAAGTAGATTCTTGGGCGAAGAAGATCGATGATCTGGCCGAGGACATCGAAGAAGTCCTCAAAGAAGAAAAAGAGGAGAAGCAACTTGCCAGTGCAGAAATGCAAGTCACTAAAGCTGACAACATGTTCAAGCATGAGGACGAAATCATGTCTAGGCCGAAGAGAACTTGGTTCGAGAGTGAAGCGGATAAACGAGCTTCGAAGCAAGCGGGCAGGGCAGAGCTCAATGGCGTGACTATCAAGGGAGAGAAGAAGAAACTAAGTAATAAAGATAAGAAGAGGATGGACGACCGGAAAGATCGATTAGAAGGCAAAATGTGGAGGAAAGGGAAAGGGGATGCCGCTGATGCTGTCAAGAAGGGGAAGAACAAGGGGAAAGATAAAGGAAAGGACAGGCCGATGAAGACTGGGAGGAGTGCCAGAGGTGGACGGAAAGGCAGAAGTAGGTAGATTGCCTACTTGCATATAGAATATGACGATTCACGTGGAATCCTAAAGCCCTTCAACCATATGATATCAAAACTTTCACGGTGCTTACGAGAATGAGAATGGTCTACTCAGGTCAGATTTGGGTCATCCCGAGAATATGGACAGTGTAAGACGATAACAATCACCGCTTCAGGCAATACATTTACCCACCCCACTCGGCCACCTCATCCATCACATCTCCACGTAACTGCTCATCTCTCCTGCTTGGCAGATACATAGAACTTCACATCGATTCGATCACTTGGCACTCATCTTGGCGAGCACGGCCAAGCATCAACCCCTACATCCATAGTAACATTAGTGATCTGCATGGATATGATAGACCAGTGCGCCACCGATAAGTTATCGTTTCAGCCTCCCCCGGAACCGCCCCCGTTGTTATCTTCTGCACAACTCCTGCATCTGCTTCGTTATGGGTGGCTGTCGCTGGGCAATCCCGATGACGTAACAGGTCCATCGGCCAGCGACGGTGATGATAATGGCAATGGCTTTGGTAAAACAGGTAGCAGAACTTTAGGGCCACTTCAAGATTCATGCTCAACCTTATTTGCACAATTGCCGTCCTTCTTTGATCAACCGGTTGAGCAGAAGAGGAAGTTATATTCCCCCTTCCGAGGCGTTGACACTGAATTTGGATACTATCTGGTTCAAGGGGAGAAGGAATACTTGACGATTCGGGCGAGAGATCAATTGTCATCTGCATCAGCGCTCCCTCCGATCACTTCGTCCCCATCATCGTGCCCAACGGCTCCAAGTGCCCTCGATAGAACGGCCAGCTTGAATGAAGCTACCGCATCTGCCGCTTCTCCTCCCACATCCTCATCGCCTCAAGGTCCACTAGACTTCCAAAATGAAGTTCCCGTCCTTTGGAATGCTACCTCGACAATTCTCCATAGAATTCTCTGTGATATAAGTCGCGTTTCAAACCTCCCTTGTTGGATATGGGACGACTTACTAGATGATGGAGCGTTGACAATGGCTGAAAATAGGGAGCATATGAGTAATACATTATTGAGATTGTTCAGATACTTCCCAAGTAGGGACGCTCCGGACGGTGACAACAACGATGACTGCAGCGGAGAGACCAAGGAGACCGCGAAGGTTGTTTGCAGCGCCGAGCAACATACAGATCTAGGAATTTTGACGCTTTGTATAGGTCAGGGCCAAGGGTTACAAGTTCTCGCTCCTCCATCTTCTCCTCCCTCGCCAACATCTTCCTCTTCCACTTCATCCACCGAACGTATCTGGATCGATGTTCCCCCTGGGCCCATCATCCTTACAGGCGGAACCCTTTCCTATTTGTCTAACGGATTACTTCGACCTGGCTTACATCGTGTGGTGGGAAATCCAGACGGGAGACAAAGTATCATTTTCGCCTTACGACCAAGTTTGAAGCATAGAATCGATTTATCGATATTTGATGGTGGTGCACGAAGGCTAGCAGACGGTCCGAATGACACATTCCAAGATATGAAGGAATTTTGGATGGGAATCAAGTCGGGCAAAATCAACGTCAATGCAAGGGTCGATATTCGGGAGGAGCAGAGACGCCGGCAGAGGGCAAGGAACGAACAGATGGATGCAGACGGAGATGTGGGAAAGAACGGAGGCTCCAGATGATGTTCACTTCCACGCAATTTTCCCTCGGACAGGGTCTTGATTTTCTGAAGACTTCATGTATACTATCCTGTTCCAGTCTATAACTTAGAAATGGCACGACCTATATTCCTAATACATATATTGGAAGTCCCTCACCCTCCTGTCTTCCAAAATTTCCGTCAGTGAACAGGTCAAGAAGAAGGCCAAGTTCCGTACAATACTCAATTCCGGCAAGGAGAGACCAATGAATGCGTTGACGTTCCACGTGGTCAATGATATTCTCCTTTGGAATCATCCATCCATCCGTAAGATATTTGTCTTGTCCTCGCTACCGCATTCTGACACGCTACGGACACAAGGCCGGGCTTTCGTATCTTGATTCATAGATATGGTATCTCTACTAGTCTCGAGATAGAGTAATGACGGTAGGGTCTCGATGATAGAGACTGTTGGTGTTGGTTATTAGACCTTGTTTAGCTCCCCCACGTGCATCGCTTAACGTTTTAGGATAACTTACTAGTTAAGGAACAGGCGGACGGCGTGCCTAACCCTCCAGGTGCTATACTGTATCTCCCCATTGAAAGCCGTTGAATCGTGCACGTTGATCATCACCCTTGACCAAAGGTTCATGTTAGCTGTTAAGTTCGTATCGGAGACGATTAGTTTAATTGCTCTTCATTGTTGAACTCTACTCCATCGACCCCAGCGTAGGCAGATAAGATGGGTCTATGGCGGAGCAAATTTATCGACATGGGCTGCCCACAAGTCGATATAAACCTCGTGGTCCGCTGACAGCTGCTGTCTTCGTTATTGCAACTGTGCTCCTCGCAACGCTCATCATGCGTGGGTCAGGCTTGTTATCTCCAGTGGCATTGCTAGCAGCTACGGCTGTTACGGCTTCGCCAGCAGCACAAGGTCATGGGAGCTGTCCGGCGAAGAGCACAAATAGAACTGTTGATCTGAGCTGGCACGCCCCCAAGTCAACCTCGATCAATGACTTGGGAACGTTGTTCAATTCGACGGGGGTGTATGGTTTCATCTTCAACAGCTCGACAGTTCCCGCCGGAACCCCCTATGGGACCTATAATTGGTGTAATATGCCTCATACTCGGAAACGAGAATACAAGAAAGCCCCCATGGGGTATAAGCTTGAATACGTTGAGCTTGTGGGATATGCCTGATTGAGCTACAGGGAACATGCTAATGGGCTCTTAGATACATCGGCATCACAAACGTACCCCGTATGCATCAAACACATTCCCTACCGAACAATATTCTTGGAATTGCGATGATGCTGCACTCTTCTATTATGCAAAGCAGGGGCCTTCAGGAAGCAGCGCGCAAGTGTATTGGAATGTCTACACCTCTCCCTCCAATCCTCTCAACCCGGGAGGGTTTCCCAACTCAACATGTGAATTCCCCCAAATCACCGCCGGGGGCTTACAGGACTCCTTTCAACATGGCCAGGACCTTTACGGCGTCTATCGTGATGAACTCAAATTTCTGCCCAGATCGATCGGTGAGAAAGTCAGTTTTCGGGTCACAAACAATGTCATCACTTCTGAAGTTGCTAGCCAAGTGATCGATGCCATGTATCCTGGTCAGACGAAGAACAAGGAATACGGTGTACTTATTCAACCGGATTCTGTTGACTCATTGGAGCCTGCCTATACTTGTTCTTACGCCGATGATTTGGAGGCTTCATACAGTGTCGGAAGCTCGAGTTCTGCTTGGTTGGCCCATCTTGATAAGGCTTCGAGCCTTTATAGTGAACTCGACAAAATCTCTGGTGTTGACCCCACGGATTCAGGATGGCAGTAAGATCATTCTTACAAAGTTTGAACATGGCAGTCTCTTTGCTGACTTTTCCTTACCAGTAACTGGTTTGATCATTACTTCGATAACCTCTCATCAAAATTGTGCCACGCAAAGCCCCTTCCATGTAACGACACACTCGGCACGCCCGAGTGTGTAACAATGGCACTTGCAGATGAGGTGTTCCGTATTGGACAATATGAATACTCATTCATCTACCGTGACGCACCACAATCACTAAACCATTCAGTTGCAGGCTTCGGCATCTGGGTCGCCGAACTGGCCCAAAATCTTCGAGATGCTGTATCAGGCTCCAGCTCCGTCTTATACAAACACAACGTCGCTCATGATGGAAGTATAAGTAACTTGCTTTCAATTCTACAGGTTGACGTCATGGTCTGGCCGGGTATGGGTTCGGAAGTTGTCTTCGAACTCTACAGTAAGGCTGGATGTGAGGGTAACTGGTTGAGGATGCTGTGGAATGGGCAGGTACTCCCAAGTTCTAATCCCACTTTACAGGCAGAAGATGGCATGATCGATCTGGATCTCTTTTTGGCTTACATTGATGGTCTTGTTGGAGTCGGGGCAAGTAAGGTACCAGGGCTTTGTGCTCAGTCAGTCTAATCATCAAGAAAAATGATCACTAAGATTAGATCGCCCTGGTAAACATAATCACAACTCTTTTCGAATCCAAGGTTGCATGAAATTTGTTAGAGCATGATGCTGACCTGTGTCTCTTTCTTTTTTATTTGTATTTTTCTCTCCAAGAGACCAAAGGTGACTATGGGTTTTGACCGCGGAAAGTGACCTCCACTTTGCTTTGGTAACTCTGACAGAGTATATGTCGATTACATAGGAGCCGGGGTTGGCGTTTCCATCCCGTCATGTATGATGATTTAGTACCATAGATACTTTTTCCAACAATTTTCCCGATCATCTCACCTACCAAAACCTCGAATGTCAACGAGCATTGGGGAGGCGGCAGTTCTATGTCTGCCTACCCTTTGATGATTTCCTTATTCATCACTGTTCGGTAATGCCATCGCCATGGCTCTTGAGGACTTCCACCTCAAGACATGGACGTCGCACCGCAGCGATGCGAAATCTTCACCCCATCGCACTTAGCTGGATGTACATCTTCTTGTTTATATTGTTATGGATGGGAAAGGCGCAGTGTATGACCCGTGGACAACTCGATGAGCTCAAGTATGCGCGAAATCCATAACCTGTATCGTGGGTGCAACAACATTTTGCTTACGAATCATGTTATTCACAGGTCCGAGACAGAGAGCATGTTCTACCATGGCTTCGACAATTACATGAAACATGCTTTTCCCGAAGATGAACTCCGTCCGATCTCCTGTATGCCGCTGTCACGCGATCGCGACAATCCAGCGCATATCGAAGTCAACGATGTGCTGGGCAATTATTCCTTGACGCTTATTGACAGCTTGTCGACATTGGCTATTCTCGCATCTTCGCCCCCAACGTCTTCGAAGAGGAAGAATAAAGCTCTGCGTCTCTTCGAAGATGCTGTGAGAGATATCGTAACACAGTACGGAGACGGGTCGGAGGGTGTGTTGCGCTGCGGTAAACGGACCTGTGGGTTCGATCTCGATAGCAAGGTCCAGGTTTTTGAGACGGTCATTCGGGGTGTGGGTGGTCTTTTAAGTGCGCACTTATTCGCTGTAGGAGATCTTCCAATTCGGGGGTATACTCCAGTGGAGTCACAGGTTACTGCTGCGAAGTTGTGGAACGGCACGAAGCCTTTGGATAAGCATTCGGGGATACGGTGGTCCAATGGCTTCACATATAATGGGCAGCTGCTACGTCTTGCATATGATCTTGGAACTCGACTAATACCCGCGTTTTGGACCGCGACCGGTATACCATATCCTAGGGTTAATCTTCGTCATGGAATCCCGTTCTATTCGAAATCACCCCTCAATTTCGACCCAGCGGAAGGAGAATGTGATACCAACAATGCAGGAAACAGTGAGATTACGGAGACCTGTAGTGCTGGCGCAGGAAGTCTTGTACTCGAGTTTACGGTTCTCAGCAGACTTACCGGCGATGAACGGTTTGAGAGTCTTGCCAAACGGGCGTTTTGGTCAATTTGGGCTAGGAGAAGTGAGATCGATCTCATCGGCTCGGGAATCGATGCCGAAAATGGCCAGTGGGTTTCGCCCTATACAGGGATCGGGGCAGGCATTGATAGTTTCTTTGAATATGCCCTGAAATCTCATATTCTTCTTTCTCGGGAAGGGAAGCCACCTACGAACATACCTCTTCACGCCAAAGATCCACGAGAGCTATTCAAGCCATTGAGTGCTGAAGAGGAATCTACTTCTGCTTTCCTCCAGACTTGGGTTGACTCACATGAGGCTATCAAACGACACCTTTATAGAGGCTCGGGCTACCAACATCCGCATTATATTCAAGGCGATTTGTTTACTGGTGCTACTCGGGCTCTGTGGCTCGACAGTCTCAGCGCATACTATCCTGGACTCCTCACGCTCGCGGGCGAAATTGAAGAAGCTTCAGAAACACACCTCCTCACGACTGCTCTCTGGAACAGGTATTCTGCACTTCCTGAAAGATGGAACGTTGCCTCTGGTGATATCGAAGGAGGCCTTGGTTGGTGGATTGGTCGACCTGAATTTGTGGAGTCAAATTGGTATCTCTACCGAGCGACCAAGGATCCTTGGTACCTATACGTTGCCGAAATGGTCCTTCGCGACATCAAAAGAAGATGCTGGACCAAATGTGGCTGGGCAGGCATTCAAGACGTAAGGACTGGGGAGTTGAACGACCGCATGGAGAGCTTCTTCTTAGGAGAGACTGCTAAGTATCTGTTTCTCACCTTTGAGCCAGATCATCCGCTCAATCACTTCGACGCTCCATTTGTGTTCACGACAGAGGGGCATCCATTAATCATACCGGCGGATGTAGGTCATATCCGGAGACCCATCCCAGCGATGGACTCTGGAAATCTACTTTTGAGCACGTATACCTGCCCTTTACAAGCCGACACCAACATCTTTATTCCATCGCATACCGGAGCGCGGCAAGACTTGTTTCACGCGGCATCACTGGCAAGATTGGACCTCATGCCAGCGCGAAGTAAAAATGGATCTCCATTGACCCCGTACTCTACAAATCAGCCAAGTATTTCCATTTCCGACCTTCAATCTCCATCCAACTATACATATTTTCCGTGGACACTCCCTGCCGATCTTATACCTTGGAACGCAACCAGCGCTCTGATAGCACCCCGCCCCACCTTCGATATATCGTTCCCTCCACTGCCAAACATGCAACCATCATTAGCCCCATTGCAACGCGTAAGGGAAGGTATTTTCATCAACTCAGTTGGAGGTCTACGCCTTGCAATGATTCAGGATATGCCCATTGGCGTGGATGGGGTGTCTGGAAAGCCAATAGATGGCTATCGCATACAAGCTATCAATAACTTGGCCCTAGGTAAGGACGAGAAGGTCTACCTGGCCAAAGATCCCACCTTTGGAGTGCTCAATCCTATGGATCCGAACTTTACGCGAGTCAAAGATCTCAATACACTTGAGCTCGTTATTGATGTACCGGATCTACCACATAATGAAGCTCAGGCTACTGCTACTGTTGACGCGGAGACTTTATCCCCAGCCATCGAGGAAATGTCTCCTAAGGGTCCTCTGAAGTCATTACTTGACCAGCTCACATCCGTCATCAAAGAGACAAAGTCTCTCGCATCTGAAATCCTTCCACCATTCTCACAAAATATTACACGATATTACCTTGGTGCAATGCTGCCGACTGGTCTCGGCGCTGCTCCCATCCCAGAATGGGCAGAAGCCCCGTCGCTCTCCCCACAGCATAGCAGCACCTCTGGCTTACTTTCCTGGAACACGGTCTTCGTTACCGGCGACGCCTGCACCGAAAAATTACCTCTATCTATACCTCGGACACATCAAGTCATTGTCATGAAACGTGGCGGCTGCTCTTTCTCTCGGAAAATTGCAAATATCCCTGCTTTCGCTCCTTCGCCTACCTCCCTCCAGTTGGTTATTGTTGTCTCATACGAAGCAGAAGACGGCATGCCGGAAGGTTGGCTAGCTCGACCACTTTTGGATAAGCAACAGTTTACTAGCGGTGGCCTTCCACGACATAACCCGATTCCAATGGTTCTGGTGGGAGGAGGTGAGGACACTTATACAACTCTACAACGTGCTCTTGGGGTGGGTGTTAAGAGGAAATACTCCATGGAGGCACAGGGAGTTCCAATTCGGAATTTGATTATTACGTGATTTTGCTCATAGTGTATGATATCATGGCGTTGGAAAGGTATCTAAATAGACATCCCTTCACACTCCGCTTATGGTTCAAGTAACTGCAATGCTGGCTGCGATACTGTACTGTACTGCAATAAATAACCACTGATAAGATAAAGTCATCATTACCAAAAACTGGGGTCTACTTGTGAACCTCGGCTCAACCAAGCTTTAACCCCGGCTAACCCCACGATCTGGCCCATTTCTTTAATGTCCGCTAATTCACGTAACTTCGACTTCTTAGATTTCATATAAGTTACCTTTCATTTCATTCAAGGATCAGCTTCCTGCATCTTCTTGACGTGTGTATCAAACCTAGGATTACTGCGGTACAACATCAGGGCGCCAATTAGTACTCTGTCCCTCGAAAGACGTCCTTTAAAGAAGACTTTCCAGATGTCCGCCGAAGCAGATGTCAAGCTCGAGAGCTTCGACAACATATTCAGATTAGATGGAAAAATTGCAGTTGTAACAGGAGGTTCTCGAGGACTCGGTCTACATTGTGCTAGTGGGTAAGTTCTAAAGGGCTCCTCTTTGTGGTCCATGTGCAAAGATGGACTTGGACGAGTTCCGCCCAATGCGCCTGCAATACACCCTTTACCCTACCCACAACTTATATCTAACTTCTTGAACCCCAGACTCCTCCAAGCCGGCTGCCACCGCGTCTTTATAACGTCTCGAAAAGCTAAAGCCTGCGAAGAAGCCGTGCGCGCCCTCAATGCGCTACCGAACAAACACCCAGACGCCCTCGCCATCTCGATTCCAGCCGACATCAGCAAAGTCAGCGAGATCGAACGGCTAGTAGCCGAAGTGCAGAAAACAACCTCATACATTGACATTCTCTTCGCCAATGCCGGCGCCACCTGGGGCGAAGCACTTGAAACCCACCCAGATGCGGCCTTCGCCAAAGTAATGGACCTGAACGTCAAATCCGTCTTCCTCACCGTCCAAAAGTTCGAACCCTTACTCTCCCGTTCCGCCAAACAATCCGATCCCTCCCGTGTCATCGTCACCGCCTCCATCGCCGGCATCGGCATCGGCACTCTCGGCCAGCAAGCCACATACGGCTACTCCGCCTCCAAAGCCGCCGTGATTCATCTGACAAAGAATCTCGCCGTCGAACTCGGCCAACGCTACATCACCTGCAATGCCATCGCCCCCGGTTTCTACCCCAGTAAGATGGCCAACGGCTTGATCGATATGGCCGGCGGAGCGGACAGAATCGCCGAAGATATCCCAACAGGAAGACTAGGCAAGGCCGAGGATATCGCGGCTTTGATCGTGTTTTTGTCGAGTAGAGCCGCGGCACATTTAAACGGATCACTTATTACGACGGATGGAGGTGAACATTTGGCGAGAATGGGACATTTGTAAGAACTGTAAGAATACTAGATTGGGGGGAGAGGGGGGGCCGATTGGGAATAGGATGGACAGACGGTATTTTGAGAGAATATTTACATACTTACTCGTCTGTGTAACAAACAGACCGTTATAGGCAAAGCATGCCCAATCCAGGTCCTAATAGGCTGGATTATTGGCAACCATTTTGGGGTTATTGGCCTGACTGTTTAATTCTTTGGTAGTCGTGACAGTTATTATATACTATGGTTGCCTGTAACCATAGTATTATGGTTTTGATATACCTCAGTGGTCCCTCCTTCCTCCTTTTCCTCCTCTTCCTCTTCCTCATCGTCATCATCGTACTACCCATAGCCATAGACTACATATGTCATTTAAGGCAATTTTCTTGTAATTTCCTTCTTTTCTCTCTCTCTCTCCCTTTCCTCGACAATGAAAAAAAAAGGTCCAAAAAAACAAACAAGGGAAATGAAAAAAACTGAAAGATAAAAAGATGGCAATACATAAGAAAGTAAAGCCCCAAAAAAAACAGCAATTCAATAAATTTCCGGACTCGTCATAGCCCTCTGTTTCATCCCCTGAATCAAATCTCCTCCGATGTCGACTATGCCTGAAGAAGAAATTTCATTACCTCCTGCTGTTCCTCCTTTTTTTGCGAAATCTCGGACGATGCCGATTACGCTTGTTCTCTTTGTGGGTTTAGCGGCGGATTCGGAGTTGGGTTTGGTATCACTTGTCGTTCGGTCGTTGTTTTCGTTTTCGTTGTTGTGGTCTTCTTCGAGTCTGTCTCGAATTCCGTTCATGCGTGTGATACCGATGCCGACGTGTTCATTCTCGCCTAGCATGGCGGCACGTTCCCTTAATATGTCTTCTTCTTCTGGTCGATCTTTCGGGTATGTTTTACTTTTTCCACGTTTCCTCATCGTCGGCAGGGCGCCCCAGTGACCGATTTCTGGCTTCTGACCGAGTACGTGTGGTGGTAATTCCGGGATCATGTCTTCAAGGTGGTCGACGATACCCTGGCTCCAGTTCTCCATGAGCAGTAATTCCAGGTCTCCGAGGTCGTCTTCTTCCATGCTGATCTCGGGGTTCTGGTCGAAGCTGCGGCTGCGTTCGTGGGGTGTCAGAGGTTTGTACCAGATTACTTTGCCTTGGGGGATTAGAACGGTGTTGGAAGGGGTGTTTTGGATGTCTTTGACCTCGATTTTGCGTGGGGTCGTGCTGTTGCCGTTTTCACCGTCGGTGTGAACTTCGGCGAAATGGCCGACCGGTTTCCATTTCCATCCTTTCAGGGCCGCACACTCATAGTATCCTTTGTCGTTGTATCCGCGTCCGTCACAGGCTTTGCGGACCCGGACGCTGGCATGCACGGTTTGACGGGTGTTGTGGAGACGGCGACGGTTCGAACGGTAGCGGCCGGTGAGACCGAATAAGGAGGAGAATGGAGAATTCTCGAGTTCGAAGTAGTTGGCAGGCGTGCGAACCGCAGAGCCAGTGAGCCAGAATTGTGGGGTGAACGAATTGTGGATTAGGCCTAGGAAGAATTTGTGAGTTAAACGGTTGATTGTTATCAGTGTGAAAGGAGGGCGAAGAAGGGGATTGGTTTTTTTTTTGGGGTTTTTTTTGGGATAGAATTATGAGAGATGAGCAATGAGGGCTACATACCCATACCCCAATCGCGTGGCTTGTGTCCACGATCCTCAATATGTTCACGAGTGAGTCGTTGTTGTTGCAGAATATACGATTTATCGAAATCGATGAACTGTTCTAAATTCGATATCATCCATACGAGAGTGATATTGGCCAGTTCCGAGTGAGGATAACCGCCTCCGATATCACTGTGTACGCCGGGAAACCAACACTGCTTCAGGACCTTGGGGTTCTCCTGTCCTTCCGGTTTTTCCCAGATAGTGGGGCTGAATGGTCGCCTTCGTTCATCAAGGGCCAGCGCCTGAAACGCATGTTCGATGTTGCTTTCCACTTTGGTATCGACGAAGGTAAGATGCTGTCTGAAAAGTCTGGGAAGAATGCCAATGGCCGGAATACCGAGACTTCCGACTGTGTCAAAGACGCCGCAGGCTTTGATCGCACAGTCGAATCTACTGAGTTCCTGGGACTGCAACGCTCGTTGGTATTCGGCTCGGGTTTCTGGCGTGTTCATCAGGCCGCCCGCGGGTCTACCGGGCCAGGGTTTGTAGGGCGAAGTCCAACTGTTGCTGTCTTGGTTTTCCCAGTCTTTGAAAATTTGGTAGAAATGGACCATGCCTTTGGGAGTGAGAAGTCCGATGCAACTCATCAGGGTGGATATGCTTCGGGCAGTAAAAGCTCCTCTTGAGAAGCCAACGAGGAAGATTTCATCACCGTGATTGTAGTTGTTACAGATGAATCTGTATGCTTCACGAATGTTCTCCCCGATGCCTATAGGTATGTCAAGTCAGCTCACTGTCTGGAGACTTGCAATTTCTGGCCTGAGTCTGTACCTTTGCCCGTGGCACCGCCAATGACGCTGCTGAACCATCCTTGCTCTACCCCAACCCCTGACTGGTAGTAGGTGATCTGAGGAATTTCTTTCTTTCCAATCTTATCATACCCAACTGTTTTGATGCATCTTGCTATTCTTGTGACGTTGCTAGGCCAATCTGGCTTGCCGTCACTATCCTTCCAAGTGCCGTCACAACAAACGATGAGTCTTTTCCCCGGACCGTTAGGGTCGTAAGGTTCCGGAGATGGCGATGACATATTGAAGATATATGATTTTGTTTATGGGTATTGTTGCTCCCTAACAAAAAACGTCCTTGAGTTGCAATCCACTGTCGATTGCTTTTACCTGTTGCCTGCTATATATTCAATGACTGAAACTGATACACGTTATGAGACCTGACACCCTCTTTTGCAAAAGCAAGGCAGACGTGCGAACCTTTTTCAGACATGCAGAAAATGACTCTCATACGAGTAATGGTGGTCAACTTGCTGACCAACGAGAATGTCCTTGGCCCCAAGGCTGAGCCTGAAGTACAAAAGAGGAACGACATGTGATGAAGTAATTAAGTAAGAGATGGTCACCGCGCGGATCGGACCTGCGGGGGGCCAATCTACTTACTTGCACGCCCCGGGCAACAGCCCTGTGGCTGAGAAGCGGTACTTACTAACAAGTACTGTACTGGATGTCATTACATACATGGTGCAGATCCGAACGAAAAATGAGGGTGAAAATGGGTGCGGGAAAAATGCAGTGCTGATTTTTGGGGGCTGAAAATTCACAGGCTACAGTATCAGCGACGACGTCCCCGAAATGAGTAAACAGTAAGATGCTTGATTTTAAATGGTCATCTGCAGCGATCGGCGCCCCTGCCCGCTACTCAACCGAACGGACCAATAAGCACGATCTGTGGTGACACCGCATGGCTTGGATGATACAGTCATCAACAGGCAGAAAATGAGAAGTTTGGCAGTTGAGAGGTTTTATGTTTGGCGCGAAGAACACGTAAGGCAGATTCGTGGGAATTCCAAGTCAGTAATATGGAGTGGTTTTGGTCTTGAAGGCCATACATACCGCAATAACATCGTGGGCATCTGAAGGCTGTTAATTACCGTACAAATTTGTTAAGGAGTCATACCGTACCCCAATATCGAATCTACAGAGTACAGCATCAGAAAACATGTTTGATATGTAGGCCGCGATTGATCTCTAGTGAAGTCGCAGGTTCCCTTAAAGTTGCCGCACGGATAGAGCCTTGTTTGATCTGGATTCTTTGTTCTATTGTGCGCTGTCTACCTACAGTAAGAACATTCCCAGACCCACAGCTTCTTCAAGGGGACACGACTAGAGAATCAATTGCCTTGGAATAGCGGAGCACCTAATCAATCGTCTTCCCGTGCACTTCGTATGTAACGGAGTACAGCCTCATCAACGTCAAGTAGATGGCAATGGAAGCATGCTAAGTGTGTCCCCGAGGCTACTAAATTATAACTTGGAAATAATTCCTGACCTTTAGTCGACTGATATGAATCTCCCGTGTATGTGCTCTTAACTGCGTGTCTGCAAGTAAATCAAAGTTTTCCCGATATTTGCAACTCAATCAGATGCAACCAGTAATATACATGAGAAACAGGACCAGACGCCGCCCGCTAAGACCCGTTGAATGATGGAAACAGAAAACAAAAACACTTCGCTTGTACGATGCTTGAGCTAAAGCGCCACTCCGAATAGATCGCTGTTGTTGAGGGATGTACTATATGTTGACCTGCGATCTGCTTCCTCTCTGTCAAGGAACGACCAAACAACCCACCGCATCCCGGTGCTGAGCACTTACCAACAACTTCCCTAGTAAGACGGTAAGATAGACAGAAGTGGCAATTTGCCAAAACGAGAGCTCAGAAAGCTTCGTCCTAACACGCTGGATAAAATTGTCCAATACGCCACGATCGTGCTCAACAACCGGGGTGTTGGGAGTGACCGTTGAGGAAGAACTTCTCGAGTGTTTCGAGCCATGCTTGAAATTATCTTCAGAAGGAGTTTCCGCAGATATTTCCGTAACAGTCAGGGTAAGTTCTCTCTTAGAGGGAGAGACCGGTAAGGTGGAGACTGTTACGACCATGTCGTTGGCAGGCGAAGGTATCTCCTCGGGAATAGGAGCAAGACCAACCTCGCCGTGGTTATGTTCTCCAACGGCGGAGCTGACAACCCCCGGCGAAGCAGGGTAGGACATCTTGAGCTCCTGTAACTCCTTTCGCAAACTTTGGACTTCTTGCGACAAGCTCATCAATTGTTGCTGCCACTGTGGTGGCGCTGGAGAGGATGGCGAGGTTTGTCTATCTTTTGGACTCGCCGGTAAGCGAATAACAGGAACTGATGGACGACTGGAATGGCCGAGGTGCGGTCTTTTGAATGAAGCAGGAGAAAGCGGCGAAGTTACGGTTGATCCATCGCTCAGGTTCGATTCTGTCCGCCGATGTCCCCTTGGGGAACTATAGTGTGCAACCGATGCGCGCTGGCTCACGTCATCGTAAGAAAAGTCAAAGATGCTAGTTCTTGTTCTGGTGTCAAGTGGCGATCTCATGGCAGAAGGTGGCATTGGTGTTCGGTCGTCTTCTTCCATTCTCCACGGAACGTTACTGAATGTAGTTTTCAATGCTTTGAAAATAGATTCGGATCCGGTCCGGTCATAGTGTATGGTAGGCTCCGCTTGGCTATTATCAGGCGTCATGGGTGGCGTATTGAGCTGAAAGGATAGTTTTTCGACGCCTGCTTTCACTCGAGGAAGTTGTTTGTCGAGAGCCCAACGCTCGATTGCTTGGACAAAGGCTTGGAAACGCGAGCATGCCCCTTCTTCGTTGAAGTCGAAGCGGCGCAGATTTGCCATATAGTACTCTTCACCATGATCTATCCAGTGATAGTTGATGATAGCCAAGGTGTTGTCGATTACACAAGAAAAGGCTGTTGGCAACTGTGGTATCATGAACCCCTGATACGCCTTGTTGTACATCAATTGGAGCGATCGAACACACCATGCACCGTTCAGAGCACATCTGTTCATGGCGCCTTCTAGCTCATCCTCCGCAGTGCCTTTGGTTCTTTCGAATGTGAAGAAAGGTGCAACAGCAACAGCACCAGGGGTAACGTAACCTGTGTCATAGTGGACGATCGTTCCAGTAGGTGTAAGCGACTGAGGCAACTCGACTCTCTCAGTCACTGTGAATGTCTCGAGAGTGTAGCCAGATACCATCCCCGGGCGTGGCAGCGGGAGCTCATACATCGAACCCTGTTGGCCCTTCGCTCGTTCAGGAAGAGCTTCTCTTGAGCATTGAGGTATCATGCATCGAGTAAGCCCGTCTTCTCCTTTGATTTGTGGGAGCAGATTGGGAGGAAATATTGGTGATGGTCCAAAGCCCCTGCCAAGTGGTACCTGGGCTTTAAACTGCGCACTTTGAGCGTCGAATCGAGAGACGTCATTGTCGTGACTTTCGGCTACGTCAATAACATCTTGTGGTGATCGTTCCTCCGGGACCGAGTCAAGGATCCTAATCCGATATGGAGCAAGAACATTCCATCTGTATGCTGTCCAAGATAGATGACTCCCGTCGTAAGTTTTGGCAGGGAGACGGCTCTCTGGAAACCTCCTGGGTTCAGCAATCTGCGCCATCCTCGAATGCTGTGCGCAAAGGAGAATAAGAAGAGGGTCAAAGAACAAACGATATATATCACAGAGCCATGGTCACCACTCCTGCAGTGGCCTTGGAACATCTCCTTCCCAGTAGTGGCTGCATACAGAATATAAATCACATGGTCAGCGTGGGGTAGCGAGCAGTAAAGCGACACTGACACTGTCCGAATCAAGCATTGCTACGCCTTGGCCCTGATGGAAGACGTCTTCCGTGCTGTCCTATCGCATGTAAGCGCCAGGATTTTGGTCAGATCTACTATATTTCCTTTTTGACTGTAGCGCGAGAAATTGAAACACTGTGAATGGCGGCATCCCAGTCGATAAACACGATGATATCTGGAGAGATGGTTGTTTCTAGGAATGGTGCCTACGCTGCCATTTGGTGTTGTGGCCCGGCTATACAGGTGCTGACCAACGGTCCCAGTGGAACGGATCGACCAGGTCTCCTTATTATACTCCGGAGTATTGCTCAATCGAGGCATCACTATGCATAAGCGTTGAATAGAGTAATGGATGAATGGACGGGCCATTGGTTCGCATAATTCTAGGAGCAAACACGAAACCAGATTGCTGGGCGGTTAGGTGTTGGTTGTCGATCTTTTATAGGAGGCACTAGGCGACTATTGACACGCCACGGGCGCTTCCATTTCTTGTCAAGTCAACATTATTCGTCCGCTTGACTCCTAACCTCACTTCTTCATCCATCAATCCAGATACACGGGTACGATGTTACCTGTGGTGCCATCTCTCAGTCGACCTCCATCGAGTCGTAGCTGAGAAGGTACAGAATTACAATTGGGTACAAAGCCACAGGCTAGTTGCGGCATACTTGGAAAGGTCACTCACGTGTCCGGCTATCAGGTTCGAACCACTACACTGCAAGTCACAGAGGTTATAAGCGGTCACCGTGTTTCCGTCTCCTAGATCCGTGTATCATCTGGCGCGAAGGCTCAAAGCTTCGTCTTCAGTGACCCGTATCAGGGCCTTGTAGGCAGTGAATCCAGCCTCCTTGCTATGCCGCGTACTAAGCGTTTCCTTATATTGTCTTCCCTTTGTCCCAACTACTATCTTTTCCACAAGAACCAAACAGCTTCCGGCGTATCATATTCTCCACATGTTTCCATATGACACAGAGCCATCTGTAGCACCAGGCTTGGCCATGAGTTGAAGAGCATAACCTCGACATCTGGGGTACATCTGCTTACAACATCAAGACATCTCGCAGAGATCTACGTATCTCCAACAGGGTACGCAGGTCTCTGGAAGATTATGACCTCTTTGCCTCTCGTGTCCTTCCTCCTTCTTTGCTTCAGCTTCACCGTCTCTCTTGTTCTCGTCACAGCAGGCCTGAAATATACACTTCATGCAAAGTCCCAGACCCTCTACCCTCATGCCAACCTCACGCAAGTCCACTCCTCCTTACCTCACTATCATAATCTACAGAATCTAATATGTTATCTCTCTACAGAAATCTCTTCTTCTACACCAGCTTCCTCCCCATCTTCATCCTCCTCTCCACCACCCTCCAAATCCTGTTAACCCACAACAACCTCCCGCCTCCTCCGTCCCTCCACCTGACCCTCACCGTCCTCCTCCTCGTTTCCACCGTCTTTCTAACCTCCCTCCAAACCCGCTGTGAACTGTTACTCCCCAACCTCCAACTCCCCAATATCTGTCCCAGCCTCATCCGAACCACGAACTTTCCCGAAGGTCAGTCGGGACCCGTGTTCGGCAAACCGATCTGGTTCTCCATCTCCGTGGTGCGAGTATGTCTCGGAGTATTGCTCGTGTTGTCATATCTTGCCCTCAGCATCGTCATCGGAATCGAAGTGAAGCGAGAACGCCAAGAGAAACGAGACCGAAGGAAAAACTCCCTCGAGGTGGCAAGCAGCATTGGCGGTAATCCCGGAATGGGAGAGTACTGGGAGTTGAGGGAAGGGATAGGAAGACCGAATGTTGTTGGCCCTGGTGATGGTCGTGGTGCTGGTGCCGGTTTTGTAAGGATGCCGATGGCCGCTAGGGTTAGACAGAGCTTGATAGGTGGTGAAGATGGGATCATTAGACTCATGAATTTTAATTCTAGAGTATGATCGAGAGGCATGGCATGGCATGGCGTATTGTATTTATACTTTCCCCTTTCGATGTGCTAGATTATAGGTAGCGTGCTAGCGATGGACGACTCGTCTTTGGACGCATTACGACAGTTGGCATTCGACACGAGGACGGGTTATGGATATATGGGATGGACGTTTCCTGGATAAAATTTCATACGAGGCCTTTAACTAGTCATCACTTTTACTTACAGTTCGACGATTTCATGACTACTCTCAATTTAATTTTACATGTACAACAATTATGTAGAAATTCTTTCTGTTACTGCCGAAGACTTGATCAAAATATATTACACTTACAAAGTATACAGTAAAGGATGAGTGAAGTGTTTCTTTTTTTTCAAACCCCTCCTTTTACAAAGGGCGTTGATTTGTTATTGTTTTCCGCCGTCATCGCTAGACGGCTCAGCTAGCTAATTATGAGTATCCAAACTCCTAGTCGTAAAAGTTCTGCGGCCGTGACGATTTGACAACTTCACCTGAGCACAGGTAGTGTCATATTCCCTTTCCTGCCTAGAGACATAGTTCCTAAACGCCAAAGTCGAAACAAACCCGAGATCAAACAAAGGAAATTCAAGCCTCCAAGGTATGGAGATGGTTTTTATTTGCCAAATCAATCAACACTGATCTTGACGTACTCTCCCTCATCTGCAGCACCATCTTCATCGTCATCTTCACTATACTCGTCGTTCTTTTCTGCAAATTTTTCATCGGCGCTGTATTGTGGCAGGACTTCAGGTGGATCTGCATTCATAGCGTCTTCACCATCATGGTCACCCTTCTCAGTTACTGACTCAACTGGAGCAGGAGTGAGGTCGTGAATAGCATTATCTCGGGTGGATTCTTTCTCTCTGACAGGGAGTGAGGCCGATGATTGAGGCTCTGGAGATGGGCTCGGTGTGTCGATGCGGATGCTTCTCTTCTCATCCTTCTGTTTCTGGACTTTGGGTACGTGGATGACGAGCACACCATCACGGAGCTTTGCGGAGATCTTGTCGGCCTCGATGGTGATATCCTCCGGGACTGGAAGAGAGATCTTGGTCTCAAATGCACCAACTTGGCCTCTGCGACCATTGTGGGTGAGTGCCGCAGTGGTTTGCTCGTCGATATCAGGGCGGTAGGCGACTCCACCAATGCGCAGAGTGTTGTTTTCGGCGTCAAAGTCTAGTCCAAGATCGGACTTCTTAGCCCCAGCAAGGGAGACGTGGAGAAGATATTCTGTTGGGAGATCAAAAAGGTCGTGTGGGGGGATGAAATCCGTATCACCCCGACCGCCAGCGAATGCACGGTTGAGGTCGAAGCCAAAGTTCGCGGCTGCTGTATTCAAGTCGACACCAAGGCGGTCTCCCAGATGTTGGAGGAAGGCAGGAGCATTGAAGGGTGGACGGCCGTAGCCGCGGCCTCCTCTACGGCTTCCTCCGCATCTACCACCGCGGGCGCCGAAGCCACCACGTCCACGTCCCATGTGAAAAGCGTGTTGTTCATGATGTTGTGGTCCAAAGCCTGGTGGAGGTGGGCCACCGAATCCTGGAGGTGGTGGGGGTGGATGTTCACCAGCGGGAGGTGGTGGAGGAGGTCCACGTCCAGCAGGCGGAGGCGGTGGTGGTGGTCCACAATGATTCTGAGGTCCCTGGCGAGGCCCAGCCCAATCAGAGAAGCCAAAGCCAAAGTCAGGGCCAAAGCCTGGAAAGCCGAATGGACCATGGGAAATTGGTGGTGGTGGAGGAGGAGGAGGACCGTGGTGCCAGCCACGAGGACCGTCATGTCGGCCATGACGACCATGACGACCATGACCTCTATGGCGAGGCTCTTCGTCTGATGAAGCGCTAGATGAATCATCGTCGTTGTTAGGTTTTGAGCCTCGGGTTTCCTCGCGCGCAAACGATGGTGGCGGAGGGCCGTGATAGTGCCAACCTCGGGGCCCGTCATGATGACCATGACGTCTGCGACGAGGTTCGTCGTCAGATGGTTTTTCGGTGTCGACGATACCCCTCTTAGCTGGGCGTGGCTCCGAGTCGATCATCTCTTCGTCTTCAGCAGAGGGTTGTTTGTCTTTGCCCTTTGCCTCTGCTTTCTCAGCATCGGAGGTCTCGGTTTGGTTTGGCTGGCGATGCTCAGATGCATCACGAGGAGCATAGGATGGGGGACGTCGGTCGTCGTTGAATCCACCATCCATGCTTGCAATGAATTGCCAGAAAGGGTGATCAGGTTGGTTGTAGGCGTAGAAAGCCATGATGTATGCGGATTATGGAGTAAAGGGGAGTAGAGTATAGAGGTGCTATGAAGGACAGAATAATCAGGGGGGAAAGGTTGGGAAACTTCACGGAATATATAGATCTTTTGTGTAATTAGATGAGGCAACAGTGTTACACAGGAGGTGACACGCGGCTCACGGTCGGGATGATACGAAAACTACGTGAACCAGTAGATGCCTATGCTCACCAATCCAAAGGGACGATCAAAGAACCTGCACGAACCAGCTGGATGTTTTGGCCACCGACTTACCATAGGATAAGGCTGCAGCCGTGTGTAATTGCGGGGTGAAAGTTCGATAGATGACGATGGTCCTCGAGCCTGGATGGGATGAATTGCTGAGATGACGGTCCGTTACGCGCGTCGCCACTGCCTGCGATATTCCAGATGAACGAATAGTCCCTCTGATTGGCTGGTGATGATGTGGCTGATGATATCCGATTCGCCGATGTGGCGCAGGATCCTGCGTTTTTGCCACTGTCCTCGGAGGCTTGTTCATGTCCGACTGAGAAACATCGGCCGAGTTCATGATTCTCAGCGGCATTATTCAAAGTAATCATGTCCGAGTACTATCAGATGTATGCATAGTGGTTCAATATCCGAATATGCTAATCAGATATGGATGTTTCACTGCTTTAGAAGTTGCTTTGATGCATTCGTCTCCTCCATATACAACATGTCCAGACTTGTTGCCAAGCCCACGACGGTAGCACGCGGTCATCATTATGTACCCTTTATTCTGTGCAACTACATCGTCACTCCTTCGTCTCAACAGCCAACTATTGCATATCAACACATGCTGCGTTCTAATGATGTAGAGATTGTTTAGTCCGTTGCAAGCTTTGGTATCGTCGACTGTCTAGTCTTGGTACGCAAACGTTTCCGGCTCCCTCGTGAAGTAAGCATCCTGCGAGCTTCCGCGAGTATGACTCTTCGGTGACTCATGGGCCTGTCTAGAATATAATTGTGATCTACTGAAATGAGATCCCCAACATCACCAAAAACCAACAGAACAACACAGACTGCATCTTGGTGTCGTTTCTCGCTGGATAACCCCCTCGGATAGCTAAATGTAAACGCCGCTGAGTCACATGAAGTGTCATGGGCGAGACCTGATTGTCCAACGATACGCAGGGGGACCACAGGCACCCCCCCCCTGTTCCCATTGTACGGTACATCTACGCCTATTCACTTTCGCCGTATATAGGTTAAAAGACCAAACGTAGCCATTCCTGGTGGCGGTATAATCATAATGGGATCTACGTTTCATCGTCGTCCTCAGCTATTTCCGTCAATTTCAAGATCCGTTGAGCCATGGCGAACAACAGGACAAATGCCCCTATCCCAACAGGCGGAACCCGCCATGTTATAATGACAGCGGCTCCAAAGGACCAAGACAGCGCAGCAAGCCAGCAACCTGTCAGGAAAACGACCATGACTCAACCTCACCCCAAACAATGTCGCCGACGACGAGTTCTCCAGGAAGATCCATTCCCCGTCATTTCCACCACCGAGACCGCTCAGATACCCACAGAAGATTTCCTGACAGCCTTCCCTCCCCCTCCACCCCGATCTACATTACCAATTCCGGTTGAACGGCCATCCGACCCTTCAACCGTTGGGCCCAAATCCCCTCATCCTCTCCGCCCAATCCAGGATATTCTGAATCGTATCGCCTGGGACACCAACATCAACCAGAAAGCAAAAGTCGATACCTTAGAGTCTCTTGACGACTCAGCCGACAGCAATGGAGATCGTGAGTGCACATACACATTAGGTTATATCGACCGCTTCTCTGGAATACAAGAGATCAGCCTATCGGACTGGATGGAACGAAGGAGAGAAGGAACGGAAGGAGAATATTGGGTTCCGTTGCATCGGGTCATGTGGGTACGGAGGCAGTTGGTTGGGAGTACCGACGAAGAAGAGGAAGACGCACAGGAAGAGACGGTATCCAAAGACCCGGAAGGAAGGACACAAAAGGGGGAGAGCGAGGAGAACGATGAAGCCAGCAGCAGAGGCGTCGAGGTAATCTGGGACCGCAGAGAAAGGATCGATAAGGTCTTTGGCAGTGGGAATACTAGACTCAACTCAAGTACTTCTATGGAACATGTGAATAGGACATTGAGGATGGAGGGGGTAAGTAGAGGCGTTCGCGGCACCCATGAAAATGACGTACAGCAGCCTCTACGAAAGCCTTCATAAGAAGCAGAGAGGTTGACCTGTATTTCTACTCAAAAGTGTCGAGAACCTATAGCGCAATGTCTGTATCAACTATCATATTATTCCACAAGGCAGGAAGCATTAGAAGAAAAAGTACCACAAATTTCGAATACTGCACACGCAAAACATCTTCGGTCTTTTAAATAGGTACCAATGCTTACATGGCTGACCCTTGACACCGCAACACCTTGTACAATAATGCAAAGAGAGTGCCCGAGTATAATACCTCCTCATCCTGGCTCTCGAATAGACTCAAAATGAAACCCGATGCCCCAAGACCAGACCAACGAGTCACCACATCCCACGCAATGATGCTGCTACGAGGGGCATACCACAGGTTCCTCGAACCGGGCGGAACAATGAATGAACTAATGCCCAACCTCGACAGCGACACCATGTTCCCCGTTCCTCTTGTTCTGCATGATCCACTCCTCGGCGCGATATACATACCCATTATTGAAACCGGTATACCCGGTGCCCAACTTTTCCTCTCTTCTCCGTTCCCTCCAAACCCTGAACGCGACCCACCAACCCCAGATCCCGATGCCTCCACCCAACGCGCCAACCACGCAGGCCAATGCAATCATCATCCCCCATGCTGCTCTTGTCTCCTGGCAGATTCTCCTGAAACCCAACGGAGGGTCGGGGATCCCGCCATTCTCACCGAAGATGGAGGCTGAGGAAGCGGAGGCGCCGGCGGAGGTGGCGACTTCGGTTGCATTGACGGTGGTGGTGGACCAAAGACATGTCCATGTCTGTATGGAGTAGCGGGAAGCGGCGGAGTCGACGTGGCGGATATGGAGAGTGTACAAGAGGGTGACGAGGGAAGTGAGGAAGGATGTGGAGATTTGGATGGTGAAGTGGAGGTTTAGGAACGTGGTGCGAGAGCGAGGCTGCCGGGAAAGAAGAAGCCATATTAGTTGGGAACATTGGGGGTTTCTTTGGTGTCATAGGCGATGAACAAGGAGTTGAAATGCAAAAAAAAAAAGGGGGGGGCTTGAGGGGTAATCTGGAACGGTGAGCGAGAAGAGAGAGAGAGAGAGAGACTTACGGATGGGATTAGAGCCACGACTATATAGATTAAGGAGAAGAAAGTGACGATGGCGGAGCCAATAATGAGGGTCTTGGTTGATCGAAGATCGAATTCCTGAGGCCAAAGAGGGAGCCACCACTGGGACTCCAGATGGGTGACATTGTAGGAACGTAGTGCATGGCTTTCGCAAGCAAGAACTGCGGTGCCAAGACCAAGGAAGAGAACAGAAAGACCAATACGACCATAATGCAGGATGCGGACTCTGCGAAGGTATTTGGACTCAACCGCGGACGAAGCAGAGCCCTGAGAAGGCGGTGGTGAAGGGGTGATGCGGAGAGCACTTTCGTCGAAAGGAACGTTGCCCATCTTTTGTGCAGGGGAGGGCTTTGATCGCAGAGGTTTTCAGCGAGCTTTCTTCGTCGGCGTGGATGAGAGGGGACAGAACGTCGAGACAGGTAAGAGATTGATGTGGAAGCCTCACGCAGAGAGTATGGGAGAAAACGAAGGAGCTCCTGAGGGTGATTAAGAAGGATGGATACAACCTGGCCTGCAGCTAAAGGGGTCGAGAGCAAGAACGAGAAAGAAGACGTTATGAAACGGAGAAAGAGAACTATGAATGCAACGACACAGCTTCCAATTGCTGAACCAGCGCGCTGAAGAGGAGGAGGAAGAAGAAGAAGAGAAGTGTTTCGTTTTACAGCGACATGTTTTCGAGTATATACTTGAAGACCCATTTCAGCCTGCAATTCCAATGCAGAAGGGTCTCCTTCGAGCGCCTCTGTCCAGTCGCAGGAGTTTCATCATAACGGTCGCGCGAGAACCAGCCAGTCATTTCACGATCTCTAGACGCTGAGGAGAAGCGTTCACTGGAGACATCGAAGTGTGTTGAGGCCTGCCCAATGAACCAATTGCTGGCCGGCTAAGAATGGCAGCAAGAGGAAGGGATCATATCAGGACGATGGGGCACCAGAGCGCTTCGACCTCACCAGAGCGTGGCCTTTGTGCGGCCAGAGTATCTATTCTTGATGGTGAAGCGCTTATTTCCAGCACTTTAAGCTGCACAACTACTGTAGCAAGGACTCTTGAAGGACGAAACACATTGCTGACAAGGGGACTTATTTTTGGTCATCCAAGGAAAAGTTAGGCTGAGGCTTGTGATTGGTCAACCGTGGCTGGGAGACTGCTCTCTCGGCGGCTACAGTTAGAGGTACTGTATACCGATTTTCATTGGTTTGTAGACTTCACGCTATTGCACAGATAACCAATTAAGTGCCAGTCGGCGTACAGATCCAAAACTCCCTTGATTCCTCACAGAACACTACAACACATGGTTGACGGGAGAAGTTGAGGTGCCAAAAGTACTGTACATTGCATGTGGTGTGAGAGAGGGAGTCGACGTCGTCCCTGTCAACAAAGAGAGGTCCCAGGGATTTGGTATGTAGAAGCAGTGACCTTCTACCGCCACAACGGCGGAATTAACGACATAGTACAGTATAATAGTCCCGTGATTCTTCCAGAGTAATTAGTGCCATTGTATTTGGTACCAGAGGAATTAGTTTAGCCCCTAGTGCTTTGAGACTCCAGTATGCGTTGTCAAGAGTAGAAAAGACAGGGTCCCTGGAGCCTTCCCGGCCCCTCTACCATCGGGATCTCCGTATCTCCGTCAATTCGATATCACATTTTCTCCTCCACTTTGACCAGGATACTTCATTCCAACGTGCAAAAAAATATGATATAGGTCCGGCTTTGGTGTCGAGCTTAGGTGGGATCTTTAACCCTAGCCCACCTGCATTGGCTCGTGTTTCTCAAAAGTATCAGCCCACTTCATGTCTTCATTATGCCTGGGCAGGTTTATCTTCACGTTCCGGTGCACGTATCACATAGTACTTGTTGCCCTTGAAATGATAGCATCTTCAAATACCTAGGAAGAAGAAGCGAATCTCCATCCTGAAGACTAACACCCTATCCTCATACTAAATCTCCACTGTCATGCATTGGCACGTACTAAGGTAGAAGGTTTCCGAAAAAGGATTCTTGTATGCCCGTCTGTAAGCCAATGCACAGTCTAGCATAATGCAACACCAAATCCAGCCAACTCGAAGGGCTGACGCACCCGAATTGGGAAACAGCGTCTCCACCACTTGGCAGAGTCGTCTTCATTCCAACCTCCCCCATGTAGGTACCACCGTCCCCTGTGACGAATGCCGCCTATTTCCGGAGCCACCGACAAGGGGTACAACATGCAAGGATTGCTAGACAGGCCGACAAGACGTCTCAAACGAACCATCCAGACCCAGAACTTTGGTAAGCCATATCCTTGCACCACGCTAAGGCTTGCATAAGCCTCGATCGTCGACCGCACTGACGGTGTCGCGTTGTTGACCGTGAGCCGGCCACCTAACACGAGCTGTTAAAGCAGCAAGAAGCTCTTGCCTCTCCTCTTTGGCGACGCAGTACTTCCATTCTAGGGCCAACACGAGTCATGGGCGGGGAAAGCACATGAAACATTGGCAACTGGCGCCGACAGTGTCGACCGTGCGTCCTGATCGACACGAATATACTGCAACACGAAGCGACGTCAGGCTGTACGAGCTTCATTCCACGAACAGACCCTGTCGCCGGAGCATCCGAGTCTGCACTTGGTAATGAATGTCATGCATGCTGCGCGACTATCACCTGTCAAACAGATCCGCGGCCCTCTCTAGGGCTTCAACTTCATCCTTGTCGATCTTTCGTCCACTCATAGCGTCGGCATCTTCCATCCTGGTGTGACCAATCTTGTCAAGCTGCACCTTGGTCCGCTGCTCAATATAGTCGCGTCGCTCTTGTCGTTGCTCATCTTTAGCGGTTTCTTGTTTAGTCGCCTGCAAGGTTGCAAGTCGTGGTCTTAGGTCTGCAAGAGCTGCTCTCAATGCAGGAAGTTGGGACATAGCGAACTTCGTATTAGTTGTCAAAGGTTGCTGGTCTGCGGAGGAAGCAGAGAGACCCAGTGCATGCGCGGAATGTGACTTCGTGAGGAAGGACAAGTCTGGTAGGAAACTCGAGCTACTGGCATTGGCAAGCGAGTTGGAAATGGAAGCCGAGAGGATTGCATCGAGTTGTTGCTTGAGCAATTCGTTGCGTGCATGTTCCTTTCTGAGTACACGCTGCACCTTTCTGGACTCAGCAAGCTTGCGTCTTAGCAATTCAATTGACTCCGTAGAGGGTGTGTTTTCTGTCGGCGGGTATGTCAAGCCCTGTGTCATCGTATTAGTCCACTCGAAACCACTTTACCGTAGTATCGCGAAGGACACCGTTCCATACCTCATAGTGCTTCAATTTCATCCAAGGCGCCAGATCTTCTGGCACCGACAGAATATTCCTAAGAAGATATATCTCGAATTTATCGAAATTCTTATCTACCGTAGATTCAAGCAGGGTCTCCAATTGATGTAACCCTTCCTCGATTTCCTTCTTTGCCTCGGGATAGTCAGGACCGCCGATAGGACCCTCACCTCCTACAATATCTGCAGATGTTGTGAATGGTTTGAACCCAAGTCTCTCGGGTGGCGCAGAGGTAAGACCACTTTCCAGGCTCGACACAGCTTGATAAATGTATGTGTTGACGGCGTTGATAATGTCATCGATGAGGGACTGCGACGAAAGATCGGCATTAGAAGTTGGAGACACAGGCTGGTGTTGCAGCAATCCCTTCAACTTACCAAAGGTGTGTATTGAAGATGCTCAGTAAGCAAGGCCGTTGCGGCCTGCGATGTGTCGTTTGCCATACTTGACAATTGAATGATCGATGCGATGTGTTGCGATGCGACAGCACATGCATTGGACTCAAACGTCTTAATTACCTCGCATCGCGTTCATCTCCACGATCCCCGCGTCGAAAAAAACAGAGATCCAAATTTGGACTAGTGCGATTGGGAAGGTACGCTGTACCCCAGGGACACATAGAAGATAGCTCTTTCAGGAGATACGGTTGGATATTAAATCAAGTTGAACCAGAATTGCAAAATGAGGATTACCTAGCAGTCGGAGCCATTGATGTTGCCTTCTATCGAGACCTACTCATTCTTCAAACATCGGACTTACCAGTTGCCACCTTACACGAGACATGGTATGTTTGCCTTGTGGTAAGGGTGGCCCCCAAACTCGTCCTCGCGGGAGCCCCATGTACATATTATGTCCTTGATTCATGCAGAGCCGTTGTTCCTGACATAAGTGTCAATGCCCATTCATGCCTGACATATGGTGAGTCCGTGCTAGGAAATACTAGAATGATGAATTATTATTGTGTATACACATCGACTGATTCATTCACGATATGGAATTCCGGCCTGGAGGCTCGACGGCGACAATTTGGCCAGGTACGACAGCATTGAGCACAAAGGGCACAATAAATGGTATATTTCCATGGACACCGATCATGAAGTGTGAGCAGAGGACAGAGGATAGAGCTCAAACCTTGATCAGAGGTATGCTGAATAGATACCCGTTACAACCGCATAGTACTAGGTATACTCAACGCAGAGGCCAGCAGATGGTTTTCGCCCGCCAGTAAAGCCTCACGGCCTACTACAGCTAGAAAACATGTTGCTCACGCCACGCATCAATCTCTATGTCATTAACTCGTATTGTTTCGATATACATCATTGGTGATTGTCGATTTCCTCTCAGCACCTCACCCAGTCCCCAAAGCGATCATGAAGGACCTCCACAGTCAACATTCCTTCCTCTTCTTAGCGTATGGCTGTTTGCATCTTTCCGGATCTACGCCTCTGCATTCCAATCCGAGAGCAAGAAAGCTACGTAAGTGGGGGCGAGCTTCAGGAAGGGAAGAAGTTGCCACAATTGCCGTTTCCGGCGATTTTCTCAGTATTGGCACCGCCCATATTGGCCAAGTATAGTAGTGCGAGTTCTGGGTTTGGAGGACTGGAATGAGGCGAATTTACGTGAGCAGTTGAGGTAGCTTGGGTAGCTTGCCGGGTCAGCTCCCTGCTGCTCTTTTGTAGTGCATGCCTCTGGTATCTCCAGCAATCGTCGTATGCGTCGGAAAACAGCTCCAAATTACGAAGGCCACACAGGCTCCTCCCTACCTGCTATGCACTTGTACGCTGGACCTATGCTTCTTTCCTAACTTGACGACACGCTCTCAACCCAAGAGATTTTGTACGAGAGATGTATTCCCTACATTAAAGGTGTCTAAGACTTAGCACGTAAGAGAAAGGTTTGAAATTTTTATAGTAATTTTCCATTTTTTTCCAATAAAACCAAGCTCCAATAGATGTATTTATGTGTACGGCACATTATAAAAACCTTTCGATATGAATCGTTAAAATATAATATGCCCATTAGAATAGTAAGCGACCTTATCGTAGGTTGGGATCTGTCATCATCAATAGACGGAAGGCAGAATCCATGATATTGGGTCAGATGTGCTTTCCACTAATCTTGGCTCTCCTTCCTCCAAAATTCTCCGGATTCACCTGTTTCCTCCAACCCATGAAGATATTAAAAACCAGACAAAAATGTATGAATTGTGCAAGTAGAGAAAGTAGCGAAGGCTACTTAACTCTACAAGAGAGCTGCAACGGCAGCGGCACCAGCCATGAGGTAGGCACCTGCCTTGACACTGGAAGCAGCACCAGTGTACGTAGCATAGGAAGCGGTGGCAGTAGATGACTCGCCGCCCGAGCCAGAGTCCGAGCCGGAGCCAGAGGAGCCGGTAGAGTCAGAGGAAGCAGAGGTGACAGTGTAGGTTCCTGCGATGGTGGTGCTATCAGAGCCAGAACCAGAACCAGAACCAGAGCCAGAGCCAGAGCCGGTGTCAGTGGCAACTGGGGTGGTGACGGTGTAGGTAACTGGTGTTGTATCGCAAGCGGTGCAGGCAACCTCGGTGGTGGTATAACCTGATGGAACACCGGTTGTACGGCCAGCACCTGATGAGCAGGTCTCGGTGATAGTGTAGGTTGCTTCCGTAAGACCAGTTGGGCAGACCTGTGTGTAAACTGTCTCGTAGGTGGTGGTGACCTCTGCGCACTTAGGGCAGTATGTTGAGGTGTAGGTCTGGGTGACAGTGGACATAGCTCCTCCGGAGAGGGTCGACGTTGGCACGATACATGTCGAGCTGTTCAATTGAGCGAAGGCAGCGCCAGCGAGGGCGGCGAGGACGACGATTGCTGAACGCATTTTGGGGGATTTTGCTGGTATGAGAGAGTACCTAACGAGTGACTTGGGTCGATTATTGATGGATAGCAACGGGAGACCGGGATGATAGGATCCTGGAGGAACGAGAGACGGAGCTTTGCAGATTTAAGGACTCTGAAAAAGAAGGTAAAGAACGACTGCTTGTATAAAGCTGAAGCGAGAGACTGGAGGATTTGCAAACACCATGGCTAGTTTCGTTGACTTTATAGACGCTTATGGAAAGACGGGTCGCGAAATACCCAGATATAGATGAAAACAAACAAAGCATGTCGAAGTGGAGCATCACACCAGTAAAAATGCGGTGCAATCTTCTCGATCTGCTCTGAAAAACGTACTGTGGAGGCAGTTTGCATTGGTGAAAGAGAGTTCAGGACGTGATGTTCGCGGTCATGCTCCACATTCTTTACATCAGGACATGCTACAACCAACGTTCTCTCAGGTTAGTATCGCCATCAAGCAATTTCCTGGGAATTGCATTGGGGAAAGACAAAGTCCAGTATTCCGTGTTGCTTAATTTAGTCGGATTACTGCCTCATCTGCACTTGACAGTAGGGTAATATGATGACGGGAAAGAGGCGGATGTGGATGTTCGAAGTTCACGATGCTGGCGGCATCGGGTTAGTTCTTGGCTGCCAAGCTCTAGTCACGTGCTTTGACATTCCCCTTGGCCGGCGTACATCGCTCCTCCCATTTTACTCCAAATCTTGTTCCGCCATGGTGCTCCATGCTTTCAGTAATCTATATGGTCTACATGCCCTTCAATGGTCTTCCAACGGGTATGAATATGAACAACGATGATATTGATCTCAATTCTGCGATTACTGGACCTTGGCCATCATCAATAGAAGCCACCTAGCCCAGGAGCCTTCATCCTTCTTTGAATCTCTCTCTCTCACAAAATGCTCCACATTTCCTGCTCCACTATCCAGGAACCACTCCCCATGTCAACGCGAAGGAAGGAATGTGTCTGTTGCCTCAGTATCATAACAATAACGGGCTTTTGGAATCTCTCAGTTCATGTTACCTAGACATTTCCAGATCGGGGATTCTCTTGTCACCTAGTCGATCCAAAAAGGTAGCGAGAGAAGCCGGGAGTTACACGCCGAAACTTCTATGGACAGTCGAAAGCGCCGTGTTCGTCCAAGGAGTCTTGTTCGATTTCCGTATTCAGCGCTACCAAAATAGCAGCTTTGCTCTCATACAAAGCTCCTTAATAACTAGTTTGCTCTCAGTTTCCTGAACCTATGCGTTTGCATAGTCTCTGGATTGGGGTAAGCGACGCACCTTTCCAAACGCAGCCTATGATGCTCAACATCGACGCCGTCGTTCAATGTTGTTCTCGGTTGCGGTAGGCTACCGTTTAGCTCTCATTCCTAGCATATCCTGACTCCGTTTTGCGGCGACTCGCAAATATGCTTTTGGTTCGACGCGTTCTCCGTTGCAATTGGGGGAAACTCTGAAAGTCGAGACGTTGCTTCATGTCATGCGATCGACTGCAGTCGACAACGTGGTCATAATACCATCCTTTTCCTGATAACATGAGCCTCATCCTGGAAATTGGATATGTCCTTTGGGCACTATATCTATACTGTTAGACTTCGGGTTGTTTTCCAAATCTACGGGTTTCGTGATGGCAGAGGTCTTCGAGAGTTGTGAAATGGGATCTCGTGTGCTCGTACAGGAGCGCTGGGTATTTCGCGGATATCATGACCTATCTCGCGAATGCGGCACTCTACGATTAGCTTTGGACTCAGTATCTCCCAGGATGATTCCCTGGGCCCTGGCCATGCATTCTCGCATGGATGGCCTTCCCATAACAACGGGGCAGAGTGTCTCTAGAAATGTGCAGTTCCATTGCCTCGACAACCTTTCTCTACTTTCCTTACCCCTTTTCCCTGTCCATTTTCTTTACTTCCCTTGCTATTAGGATTTCCCGTGAATCTCTGCGATGACCAGAGCGTCCTCTTTCTTCTTTCGCCAATATCATCTCAGACCTTGCTATTTCTTTGAATCTCTACCTCATATTCGCATAGGCTATGACCCATCGAATTGTCAGTCCCGACAGTAACGGGACACTGCGTTACTTTCAGGTGTCAACCCGGCCAACAGTAAGTCCAGCGAATAGCTTCATGAAGGACTACTATCGTCTTCATAGACATGCAATCTCCATGCCACTTGATCTTGCGAGTTCGGTCTGTTTCCTGTGTTCCTAGCAGAACTTCGTCCATATTGGCGAGACATTCGGTCCATACTCATTATCGATCTTCCATTTCGCAGAGTGGCGTTCGAATCTATCTGTCAGACATGAGTACAAATATACCATTGATCGGATATCTCAATGGCCATGTGAACAACGACGTTCTGTCATCATCTATGACTTCTATGTGACCGATAACTGCGTATGTATAGTACATACCTTTGTACCTGATACCCTATATATGCCAAATATATATATATATAGCCATATCCCAGACCCCTGTGCACTCACCCGCAATATCAAAGATCAAACGCCTCATTCGTACTCTCACACCAATAGTAGTAAGATAGTCATCACCCATATATATACATGTATACATCCTTGCCTACCTACCTACCTAGGCAGGTACAGTGCTTGCCTTCTTTTCTCCCCCTCGGCATCCGATTCTACACCTTCAACCTGCAACCACAATCCCCAGACAGGCAGACAGGATACCCCATCCCCCAACCACGCACGACTTGATTCAATTTCTACGACGGTATCTTCCCCCGACATGAGGTCTTCCGTACTAACTGTGGTAATTTGTCGTATACAAACCTCACATACACGAAGCTATGACTGCCGTATTATATATATATACAGTTAGTTACATCGATACTATGGCATAGCGATGAGTACTGTACAGTAATATACTACATATACCTCGAGTGAGTACTATATTATACTAATCGATATATGTAAGCACTGTACAATACGATACCCGAAAAGTACAGTGCATGGTTGGTATGTAGTACAGTAGTACAGTGTTAGAGGCATGGAGATAGGGGGTTTAAACATATTGGGGTTGGGTCAGGGGGGAAGGGCAATACTCTTAGAGATGTAGGTACCTAGGTAGGTACATGACTATGTGATATCAATGGAAATTTAGATGGGAAGTTGGATGGTTATGGTTACTATATCGGCTATATATGTTTGTATGTAGGTAGGTATGGTACGGTATATATGTAGTATGTTGGGTGCATGGGCTGGCTAATATAGGCAGGTATATACTGTAGGTACTGTAGGATGCGATGAAGCACAGCGGAGTGTACAGTAGTATACGGGTACTGTACCCCTTGTGTAGATAGGTAGGTACATAAGTAGGTAGTACGCGGCCTGTCATGCCTGCCTAAAGACTCCGTGATAATACATATTCCTAGCGAGACACATACGGAGTAAGTAAAGCGACTAGTACTGCGACTGTGATGTAGCACAGCGGTCATGTAGGCAGGTATTGTACTGTAGGTACTGTAAGAAGAAGATGTACTGTACATAGGGAGTAGTACAGGACGATAGGTGCTACCCTAGGTACCTACCTGCCCATAATATAATGTATTCTAGGTATTGTACTATGTGATAGGTACCTACAGTATGTACATAGGTGGATCTTGGGTACCGCAATGATGCAGAGAGAGAGAGGTGCTGGGAATATAATTATTGGTATCAACATTGCTACTCCGTACAAGTGCATACTAATTGCGACCTGGATGTCAACGACAACATCACAAACACAACAATAGCAATAATAATAGATCACCAATACCACTGTTCAATACGTCAACTAATTACCATCACTATGTAAAACCAATAAGCTCAACGCGATATTCTCCGCGCTGGATAGCTGAATAGATAGACGGCAGGTGAATTGACTTTCCCAAGAGAGATCCGGCGGATGAGGTCTCAAGACACCCGTGAGGTATGCGATACGTACATACAGTACGAATCGATGGAAATCAACTTTTCTACAGCGAAATATCACATACCATCATCCTATTCGACGTTTCTCATGGAAAGTGACATTGATATGCCAGCCGTAGGTTTGAGCAATGTGAGGCATGAAATATGACTTACCTCTATTCGAAGAGAGAGAGAGAGAGAGAGAGAGAGAGAGAGAGTCATCGGCGCAGACACCGCAAAGTCTGAAGAAGGGCTTCGGACACATATACGTAAAGAAATTGCCACCTAATTAGAGCAATATTAGGTGGTTGACATTGGTTAGTTAAGGTGCAGCACCGACAGAGATGACTTCTGTCAGCTCCGTGGACGATGGACTATCGAACAATAGTACCGTGAGGAATGTTGATCAATAGCAGGTTGGCAGAGAGTGGTAGAGCTGATAGGTTTCAGCCCGCTGGGAGGGAGCTCGTGTTGGATTATATTGGAGTTGGAAAGCAATAGTGTGCACTTCAGCTGCTGACTGACATGACATCAAAAGTTCGTATCGTTAGGTAGTACACGTGATGTGGAACATAGGAGCTGAATCATAACTATCTCCAACGTGACACACTTCAATAGTACAGTACACAACCTCGTATACTCTGAGTACGCGGACGATCATGGGGTTGGTAACACGAAACGTATTCTCTTCTGTGCAAGTCGCCGACGAATAGTGCAGATAGATACACATTCCAACTAACAGGATAGATGTTTTACAATGGTGAGATGCACCACGGCCTCATACACAGCCAGCGACAATGAAGATCAGCGACAGCAGATATCCCATTGTCATTACGTACCAGTGCTTGACAATGTACCTACTATGTATGGTTACAGTAGCTAGCAGCATGCCTATCAGTACTGCTGCCGTTTGATTGGCCGATCAATACAACAGACCGAAAAAATGCCGTGACGAGATATCACAGTGAAACGACAACATGGGGTGTGCAATCCATATGCTACTGGTCTGCAAAGCATACGCACGTAAAATGAGAGTGATTAGATAATTGAACCTGAATGATCCAACTATCCAAGCGAGCGAGCGCGCTTATCTGGCCAAGGTGCGTTGAAGGATTCGAGGTTGCTCAGGACTACCACCGAGTATCAGACACCCTCGTCGTATTAGAGGCAGAGATAAGTGAGATTCCCCACACTTGAAGTCATGTTCCAAGTAACCATGTGAAGCAGCAAGATTCCTAAAAGACGAAAGAGGAGGGTGTTCAGAGCGAATGAAGTTCGATATCACTGCAGGACAAACGGAATTTCCCATAGCGGGATGCGCCTACAGAATGGTGTCCCTGTCTGTCCCAAATTTTTACTGAACAGGGGAAGTGGCGTGGTCGATCCGGTTGTCATGTTGAACTCAAGATTACACTAACTCGGTGGCGTTGGTGGAGGTGGTCCAAGTGTACTCTATACCACCTCTTGGCTCCTGAGGCCAAAGGTAGAGAGCCTCAAGCGGGGTTACTTAACTCCTGAAATGGACAAAGATCTGCCTGTATCTGGAGAATGGCAAAATAGGTCCTACGGGTTCTATCCACTGAAAGCCGCAAGAGGCCGGATTACGAGTAGGTCGATCGCTAAAAGAGGACCGAATGGAGAACTTATATACGACGAGATAACTGATGAGAGATAAATCGGCGACCAAAACGACGGAAACAAGAAATGCGACAGTTGCCAATAGGCCAAGGCTGGCAGGGGAAGATGGAGGCTTTCAGCGAGCGCTAGGACCACACCAGCCAGCACCACACGATATGGACGGATCGATAGAGTTGATACTTTCCAAGTTCCTGAAGGATGAGCGCATCATACATACTACAGTAGTTTGCGATCCAGGTCAAACTTGGCCCATGCTTGTGATCTGATGGAATTTGGAGATCTTACGTACTCGACCGATCAGCCCGTCCCTCTGCTTCGTATCATCATTGGCTCTCTCAATTTCTTGACCAAAGCCACGCACGGCCAGAAGACCCAGGAACACAGCGGGGTAGACTAGTTTAGCCAAAATCGAAACGGATTATTGCCAAATGCCCAGATCATGTCAATTGCTGGCTCCTGTATCGTCGCCTGGGGAGAGCAAACCTTCTGGGGCTCACTTTGAGATGAAATGTGCGCAACGTTACGCTTGCGTTATCACGCGGTGATGGGAGCAAAGTATGTCGCTGTGACTTGATGTCAAATAGGGGAAGCATGATGTGATGATAGTCCCACCCGGGACCAGCCAAGATGACCCTAATTAACCATATTGCTTCTACATACTAATTATGTAGTATCAAATGGCGGTCGCAGTAACCGACAGCAGAGGAGAAGTAGTTCCACGAATCAAAACGATTCCAAGGAGACATAAGTGAAAATTTTTGAAAGGAGAGAGCGAGGCCGTCCTTTATGAAAGTGCCATTGTACATTTCGATTTCCCTGCACATGCGATGTACAGTAATGTACTGCAGGGCAATGGGGAAGAAATGGAAATGTACAGTCGGTAGGTATATATATGTACATACATAGGTCGGTCGGTAGGTACAATTTTCCGTTATGTGCGGGTGGGGGAGGGGAAAGGACAGGAAAAGAGGGGAAGCAAAGAATGAGAGGCAGGTGAGGGTGAGGGTGAGGATGAGGGTTTCAGAGTACACAAAAAGAATACTGTACCTAGCTAGATACTGTACATGCGATTACTTGGTTGACTGTCAAGCTTCAACAGTAGGAGGCAAGCCGGTGGTAATGTACTGTACTGTATTGTACCCAGGTAGGTATAGTAAGTACTGTACACGCTTCCTAGTTATCGACCGAATTACGGAGCCTTCATCATCCAAGAGTTACCCAGAGCAGAGGTGCTACCCTGTACCCTGGTCCTCTCCTTGGATTCTGTCCATATTCCGCTTCTTCCAACCAGGTTCACGAACCACAGGAAGTCAGATCTGGATTCATTCATTTCAAATCTTCCACGATCGGAGAGAGAGAAACCCAAAAATAAAAAATAAAAAATAAAAATAAAAAAGAAAGTTGTGAGATCATTGTGTCGTATCGCATCGATCAGCCATCGACTGTGACCCTCTCTCTCTCTCCCCCTCCCACAAGGTGGTGAGCGTGTAGCGCCACAACCTCCCTAATCCAATACATGAACTCGAGGGGGGAGGGCGCCCGCCTGTTCCTCCAACCTCGAATGTGAGAGTCTCATTGTGGAAGTGACATGTTACACCCGTTGATTGGCTCTGGACGGTGTACACGGGCACTGTACCTGTACTCTGAGTATAACCGGTGCATACATACCGTAAAGTGCTACATGAAAACAGAAGGTGTCGACCAAGTTTGGTTAGGGATACCACTGTATTGCAGTATTGTATTGTATTGCATTTTCCCCAATTCCTCATATCGTATATTGTGCAGAACCCAAGAGACATGTTAATTGGTGCCAATACGTGAGATTGTATGTACAGAAGAACGCAATGACGACGAGTGAGAATGGCAAGTAATAATGTACAGTCAAAATGTGGCTTTCGTCCTACTCTTTAGCAAAGCAAGAAGAGGTCTGACGGGGATCAGGCGAGATATGGTCCGAGTGCCAAAGGTCTACTCTGAGTACACATCCGCTGCTACTCTAATTAATTAATTAACTGGATGGGAGGATGATCGACGAGCGGGCAACCTGGGAGATCCCTGTCTTACTCCACAAATCCCTAAATTCAAGGAACCAGCAAAAAGATGACAGATCGTCTCTCGCCGCACAGCCTGGAATTCCAATTCAAAAGGTCTGAGCGTCACGATGCCGTTTAATCTACATTTCACAGGTACATGTCCTGCACGGTTGATGGAGAGATCCGTGTTGGTGCAGCAGTATCATCATCACCATCACCATCATTATGACATGATATAGGAAATATTCTCCAATGCAATCTCTCTCGGTTGCCCCCCTCTGGAAAGGTCTGTCGGCCCTGTCGTCGTTCTCTGTTCACCATTCGGAGACTGCCGGGATCGGGAAAAAGAAGGCGATGGGGAATAGAGCCCATAATGCCGATGCCTTACCTGTTGTTCAGAAAGTATGACTGTCCTGTTAGCCCCGTCCAGCGACGCCAGGCTGTGCATCGGCCGAAGGAACACAAAATCATTATTGCCGAATTCTTCTATCTCGTGTGCTGGACACATCGTCGTTGTCTCCACTGCGGAATGAAAGGATTGGGCTGGGGATGGACGAGACTGTGGTCTGTTTCAGTGCCGCGGACTGGTATCAAGATGGCGTGAGAGTGGTCGAGTCGAGGGCACATCCCCTGTACGTAAGATACGGCAACATGGCGTGGTGAGGACCTTCGTCTTCCTGATCCTCCAGCTCGCTGCTGTAAAGGTGCCGCCCGGCAACAGGATGGGATTCGTATTATACCGTGCTCATTCAACAGGGTCTCTGGCCGAATGAGATGCCTGCCGTTCTCTCCGGCTGCCTGTAAGGGAACCATCCTCGTACTTAGTTACAGATGCCCTGACATCCAAATCTGACTAAGGTTCGGACGTGGGAAGTTGGTATATTTTGTCGGGAGCGGTTCCAGCGCTGGGTATTGAGAGGCTGGAAGGCAGAGATGACCACATCACTCCGACGCTATGTAATCAGTGAGAAGTTATTCTCTAGAGTTTTGTCCATGTACTGCAACGTATGATCATTTTGGGATGCTGTGGATATCAGTTGAGTCGTCTATTGTCAAAATACGGGAGATTCACCTTTAGGGCCATACCTTAGTCGCATAGAACAGCCAGAAACCCGGAGATCCCCAATTTTGACTTTGATCTGTACACAAATCATCGTGCGCAAGGTTCTTGGCTCTGCACTGACTGGGAGCTTTGCTTCCAACTCTCCAAGCGCAAGACTAGCGGACCTCGCACTGACTACCATGGTTACAGTGCACCGTCATCCTCTATAGCAAATTCCCCGGTACCACAGGTACCCATCCCACCAAGTATCCATACCTATAGACCATGTCGCGCCGTGCCTACGGCCATCGCCTACACGATACTCGGAGTGTTGCCGTACCCAAAGTCTTCATCTTGTGCCGATAGTCTAATGCATCAGACGCAGCCCATGAGGTTCTCGAGCGCAAAGATTGTTGCCGAGGAAGAAATGGCGACGAGGCCAATAGAACACAGTTCAGTTGGAATTCTATACATCAAATGTGGCTGATTAGAAGGAACAAGATAATGACGATAGATCGGTAGAGGCGATGATCACAGCAGGGGTAGATCTTGCTCTGGTAAGACAGGTCTATAATACTTTTGTAATATGATCTGAGCAAGGATTGCCCTCGTGAATGGGAGATTAGCCGGCGCAAAGTGATGATGTCGCTCATTAGCAAATGAACTCCCGCGGATTGGCTTTTTGACTCCTGTGGCACAGCTGTTCGTGCAAGGTCCTGTTCGGCACCCGTTGTAATACTCAACTCATCATGTATTGGGTTTTCTGCCCCTCTTTCTACCAGCTTCTACTCATCGAAATACTGGATAGTGCATGAAACTGGGGACAACCATATCCATGGAACCAAACTGCTGTCACTGACCGTTGGGTGATCACTATCGGTTGGAGGCCCCTACATCGGTCGATGATTGTTATTTGCAGCGCCGTCATTTGGAATGTGCTGGCGTACTCCAAGGCCAACAGAAACCGCAGCAATGAGTAAACTTTGGCGACCATGACCCTGTTACCGCGAGTCGACGAGCTGGCCAGACCAGACCCTCAGGAACACTCCGCAAAGTAGCCGAATCTTCTCCATACTTCCATGCCTTCCTGACTAGGTGGCAGCGATGAGAATCGAAAAAGGGTAAAGTGATGCACACGCCACATTCCTTTCTTGACTCATGGAGTAATGTTTCACTCAGTCTAGATGCACTATTGTGAGGACGGACGTAATAAGATGGCACAGCACCTCAATTGGGCTGAGGGCCATAGGCCAAGACTGCCGGGCCTAATCGTCCTTAGACTACGATGGTCACTGCTGTAAGGTACGAGATGGACTGAGGGGGGGGTGAGAGGGGTAGCTGAAATCTAACCTGAGTGGTCCTCTCAGCGTCGATAGGTGAAAGTGGATAATTTCGGCGTAGCTTGCGTAGGCAACATGAAGTTAAATACGAGCTCATAAGGAAATGGGGTTCTGTTCAGCGAGAGGGTTCAAATCCGCGGACTGTTGACCGGCGGATTCGTCTGGCGACGACTTTAGTGGGATCCCTTCCTCGGACGGGTTCGGCGGGTAGTGGACCGGGGAAGACGTCTTTTCTGACGGCCGAACTTTGACAGGTGGATAGTTCACCATAGCAGCTCAATTCCTATCAGGACCGTAGTGTCGATGGAAGCTCCAGCCTTTGCTATTGCGTGAAAACTAAAGTGCCTAGGTTAGATGTTACTATCACTTATCAGAGTTCTTCCGTGGATCTCTAAAGCGGCGGCTGGCAATCGACCAGCCAGAGATCGGGTCTGTGCGTTATGTTTACTTTGGCACGACCACTTTTGTCCCATTGGACGTATGTAACATGTAGGTAACAAAATGTCAAAAAGAAATAGAGCAAAGGAAAGGAAAGGAAAGGCTGTGAGCACCTGACCTGCACAATAGGATAAATTCTCGGTACCGGCACAGCAGAAAAAAGCACACACCGCGGCAATTATAATTATAACGACTCGTCTCGCTTATTGGCCATTCATGGACGAAGTTGTCGAACGGCTGCGCAGGAAGAGGTGCATCATTGCGAACACTGAAGGAAGCACATCCAGATAGATGATGTGCCAAGCCTGTGCTTGCAATCATATCTCGTACTCAAAAGCAACTGCAACCGGCACTCAACCCAGCGTCACATTATCTCATATCTTGCGCTATATCGCGGCAAAAGCGCAGATCATTAGAGACCTCGAGTCAGGCTCAGTCTTCCCCCAAACTGATGCACCCACCTTTGGTGCCCGTAGAGCACAGGTATCAGAGCGGCACAGCCTTGCACAGACTAATTGTCATACCTACTAAGTGTTCCCAGTCTCTCTCTTTTTTTTGTTACCAAGCTTGCTGCAAGTCATAGTGCACAGTGCAACGCATCCTCATTCGGGTTTGGGAAGCAAACATCTGCCTGAGCCCACCTTAAAGCATTCATGTGGATTCGTCCAATGGAACCCTCTTTTTCTAACCACGTAATAGTACACTTGGGTCCCCGAGCGCTACTATGGCTTTCGTGGGAGGCCAAACATTCCAGTGGTCCGTCTTTCTGTTACCACCAGGGATATGACTTGACTCGTTCATCCCGTAGGAGATGCCAACCCCCGGGGTTGGATTGAGATAGCACAGTCTAGTGGTACGATGCCTGACATAAAAATTGTGAGTACTGGAGCAGTATACAATAGATGACCGAATGCAGCTAACCACTCGCTGGTTGTTTCTTGCTCTTTGTCTGGGCTTATCGCATGCAGAGGGATGTGTACGGCAACTTTAACCACTCCATAATAATCCTTTGAGGTGATGGGGCTAGATCTGTCATATTGTGGTCCTGTAGCTTTTGGTTGGTTGGGCTAAGACTGCTGACAGATTTGGTTGCTAGGCTTGAAAATGCAACCTTGTGCAGTAGGCTGGCAGATCAGTGCATATCCTTTGGGTGCCGCTAGAGCATCTCGCCTGCGGTATGCTGCGCAATAACACTTACAGACGAGGTTGAGTGATCGACCAATAGCCGCGGCTAGTGATCAACGCCTGTGCTTCCAGGTATGCACAAAATTTGGATAATACACCACCTAGATGTTGTCATATCACCTGTTTGTAATTTCGGTTGACGCTGCATCCTGCAGGTAGTCGTGAACGAGTCAGTAATCCTCATATGCTTGCGCCAATCACTAGGACCCGTACCCCGCTCTGAGACTGATAGCAATACTGCCTATCGACAGTGCCGTTGTGTTTCGCATGCGTCAACATGAAGTTTGCGTGATATTACTCGATCCTCCTAGCCTAGTCCGTTATAGTGCTTTGCAAAGCTGGGTTCTGAAAATATTCCATCTCAGACGACTTACTTCCGACAGACATCCACTCAGTATATCCGTAAAGATACACAAGTTAAACCCCGAGTCGTTTTGACAAGCTCAAAGTAATTCTTCTCCACCACCTGAGCTGGTGGAAGCGTCGGCTTAATCGCAAACCCGGGACGAACCATAGAGTAGTCATTGCGCTCTGGAGCCGAATTTGCTAAAAGCCTTCTCAAAGAAGGTCTCCATTCCAGTTTGTAGAAACTAGCGTTGCTTCACGAAGTTCTTTAGTTCCCGCCAGGAGTGATCTAGCAAGTCGACCAAGAGCCATCTGAATGGTATAAAGGAAGTCCCGGGCCAAAATGTCAGACATACCATTGCTTTGGTCTGTATATGCACTTCCTCTTTGGGATCTCCCTTACTGAGAAATCTTAGACCAACATCCCTTCGAACCACTTGTGCCTGGATTAATCAGTCCTTGTGCCTGACAGATCGTACCTCAAGGTTCAAAGCACCTGCATGCTCTTTCGACTTAACACGGGTGTCTGAAACGAATAATTGCTGCCAGCCAGATCGTGCAGCGTTGATTCTTGCCACCACGCCACCAACGACCAGGCAGCCCACATTCCAATCCTTGCTTGCACGCGTCGCGCTGACTTCAATTGAAGACTCTTGGGCCACCAATGGCTTTCGATAGTAAGTTTCTCATCCTTTCCCTTAGATCCTCCGAGATTGCGAAAGAAGAGCCTTCCCGAAGAGATATATGAGACTGTCTGATACCATCTTGCAACCCTCAAACTATCCATCTGACATTCTCTTGCATCTCCTAATTTTCAGCATTCACTCCTTGATTGACATATTTGCCTTGAGCCCTGATGTAAAACGTCCCTTGCCCCACTGCCATTGCTTTGCCTTGTGACCCAGGCTGACCACATGTAAAGCAGATTCCTGCCGTCTGGGAGACTTCCGCAATCCTTTCGATATGGCTAATATCGAGTCCATTCGGGCTATCCGACCAAGCAAAATCGACACGGACGTTCCTAATTTTTCTTCCTTTTCATCATCAACATCAAACTGTCCATCATTGACCACGAGCTTCTTGTCCGCTGTTTCCTCACCACTCTCTGGAGAAAACGGTCGTCGCTTGTCTATCGACTCGGCAGACTCTTTCGGGATCGATACTTTCTCACCTCACTACGCCAGTGGAACCGTCAGCCCAACAACCCCATTGACTTCATCCGACCTGCTCGAGTCTGGTTTGAGCAGTGCAAATTCGATGATGTGCATGCCCGCTGACATGAATATGTCCCAGTTGTACCCATACAACGAGAACACTGACTTGTTCTGGATGTCTCAAGAGCCAAAACAGATGAACTGTGTATCTCCCATGGAGTACGATGGCCAGCATCATCTCGGGCATGGCCACATGCGATCATACTTCCCAAACCAATCTCATCTCCCTGACTCAACTCTTTCTCGATCTATTTTCCAAAGCTCTCACGCTTCAGATGATGTCTCATTCCCTTGGACTCCAGTCCATAGTACTCCGCCTCAGACTGTGGCACCAAGTGCAACGTTCCAACCAGCCTTGTCTTCTCCTCATGGCTATTCTTTGGGACCAGCAACACCTAGCCCTCTTCGATACCACGCTCCTTCCACGCCAACACTGAAGAGCAGCCCATACTCCCCGTCATATTCTCCTAGCAGCTCGTATACCTCCTCCATATCCTCAGCACACCATGCTGGAGAGGCACTACGTCACATCATTGACGCCAGAGGGCCAATGACGCCCTGCAGATCTTCATCAAAGAAGCTACCACGGCGTCAAGAGTCCTACAAGGTGACTAAGTCCAAGTCTTTCTCCTATGCTCCGGCGTATATCGAATCCAATAAGTTCAAATGCGAATACGAAGATTGCAAGGACAAACAAGGAAAAAGAAAGGCTTTCAAACGCAGTGAGCATCTCAAGAGACACATGAATACATGCCACTCAGGCAAGCGAGAGCATGTCTGCTGGGTTGATGGCTGTAAGAAGCCATTCAGCCGCTCTGATAACCTGAGTACACATCTCAAGCAGACACATGGAAGAAAATCAAACGGCCAGCGAAACAGATATGTCGCAACATTGGACGATGCCAGCCCATATTATGACCCGGACTACAAAGGTCCATTGGACAACGAAGGCCGACCGCTCAAGGTAAAGGCTGAAAGAAACGAATAACGGAATATATAATATAAAACATAATGGCCACGTTGGGATTGGAAAAGATAAAAGCCCAGAAGCCGTTCCGAAGGATTGGAACAGGTGGCACTCGGCTTTCTGTATCCACCGAACCATGTAACTATAGCTTGATGTTGACGAGGGTGAACCGATTTGATGGCGTTGCCTTATATTTGGACGGAGTTTCAAAATATTTCTTTTCAAAGACCTGTATTCTTTGTTATCATTATTGCATTTGGCGGAGATGGTGACATTAAAAGTCATTGGTGGCCAGAAAAACCAGAAAAGCTTATGGTATCGATGTTAGACGGCGTCGATATGTCTGGATAGTTCTTTGAAGGACTTCCTTGTTTCTCAAGCTCTGGCTAGGGAAAACGGACTCTCGGATTACATTTTGTCTATGTTGTCATTCTGCATGACTGGCAAGGGCCACGGTGAATATGGAAAACGAGACAACGATAAGGGTGGGCGGTACATCTGTTCTGATTCTGCAAGTCGGCACTCTGAAAGCGTTTCAAGGTGCATCGGTGGACGTCGCGCAAGCAGACCGAGACCAGGCCGTTAGGAAATGAGTCAGATGACATTATATTAGTGTTAGTGTTAGTATTATGAATGACTTGAGAACTCCCTCAATTTCAACCCGAGAATCAAAGGCTCATTGTCGGTGATATATTCCAGAAGCAGTGGAAAAGGTGCAAACTGAAAGTTAAAGCTGTCAACCCTAGTGACCTTTTGCGGGCGATGGGACCATCGCCATTGTAACATGCCATGTATCAAAAGATTCTGGCCTTGCTTGGGGAACATGGAAAGAAAGGAAGGGTGAGATGAAGAGGTGGGTTGATATAGGGCGTCATTGTGAGGAAGTACAGCGAATTGAATCACACGAGCGGTGGGAAATTGGTTACACGGGAAAAATAGAATAAAATGAAAGGCAGATCACCCGTGCCTTACAGAGTAAGCGCGCGGGCGGCTCACAGCCAATCATCAATATGGAAGGCGCGACTCTACTGTCATCTTCATTGGACTCGAAGTCATGGGCGATGCTTTTGAAATACCGAAACAAAGATGTTACACACCAATTATCCTGCAAGTGGCCTATAGATGATACATAATCGTAGCAAGTTAGATGGATACATGTATTCAATGCAACTACTGTCTCTGTTTGATTGGTCCGGGACTTGCTATGCTCTACACAAAGAGAACAGCTGGCAGATACCTGCTGTTATACCTCTTCTAATGCTCCTGAATGCAAGATTTCACCCATCTTTGCTTCTTTTAGACTTTCCCTGTTTGCATAAGGTCAAGGGTAGAAATCGTCCAGACATCGCACCAATCTTCAATTGGAGCAAACGCCATATTGAAATCATGGAATTCGAATCTTATGACTGCTCTGCTGCAAGCCGCGATAGAATAGCTGATAAAACGCAGCGAAAGCAAGACGTTGGACTAAAACTGCCATTTGTCTTGCACTCTGCCACGTGCTGTCAATGGAAGATCTGTCTGGTGGGCATGGCATGACTATATCTGCAATGACCAGTGGAGGTGAAGTCATACCTTCGGGGTGAGACTAGGCTGTATACTGCTCTCCATCTGTCTCTGTGAAATCGTATTACTAAAGATGGTTTGCAACAATCTCGACCCAGTCGCTCTTCGAAGGATAACCTGTGAGCGATGCTAAGGAGTAGTTCTAGCCTGTAGCTCGTTAGGCCTGCTGGTGCAGCGTTGAGCTGCAAAAGCAGAGGGATCGTTGAACTATGGGTCAGGACTCCATAGGTGTTGTGCCTGATTCCTTTTCGTCCCGAACACCTCTCCTTCCATAATTTTGGGTTTACTCTTCCAGCTGGGAGTTGTTGATCTATGAAGCTGCGAGTGACCCTGGTCAGCCTAGCTCGACTTCGTACATTGGCTTTGGACACGTTAGTCATTTTGACCATAGAGCGTTCCTCCCAGTTTAGTGGATATCTATGGTGCTTAAGTCGGTATTCACAACATGTGATACTGGAATTGGAGCCCAAGGTGAGAGTATTGTAGGGCCTTTGACAGATGCCAGCACGGCGGCCATTGTTTTGTATTGAGATCAACAGAAGCAACGACAGGATGCATCAATGATATCGTAACACACTTCGGTTGGTATTATGCAATCAGCCTTTCGATCTGGCTAATCTGGCCTCTTCTTCCCGTTTCGCTTCAACTTGATTCAGGAAATCCATACGACCGAGATAGCCTTCCTTCCCTCGAGCAGCGTGATCCAATTCATCCTTGAGGCCCTCTGTATCAACATGAGTAGCCCAGTCCATTTTACTTTTTTCCACAACATTGAGCTTAGGTCCTTTAAGCTCTTTGGTAAGCGGAGCGTTTTTAGCCCAAGTCTTTATAAATGCATCCATGTTATTGAAATTAGGATCAAATCGTGAGATTCTCCGAAGTGGCCGTCTGATAGGCTGATCGTTGGGAGTCTCAGCAGTGTCTGCTGCATCTTTCCCTCCACGAGCCGCTTGTTGGGCAAGCCATAGTCGAGCTTCCGCAGAGGACTTTGGAACCGTCTTTTCCTCTGCGTGTATTTGACCTGCAAATTTATAGGTCCGTTTGATAGTGACCATCTCTTCCTCTGTAACAGGTTTCTGAGGTAGATTGCGTTTTGGATTAAGATCCTGGTTGTCCTGTTTCTGTTCGCTGGAAGTCTTGAGTGGATCAAGAGAGGTTCCAAGGGTGCTGCCGGGTCGATTCATCTCTGCCCACAGCTTGTCTACGTCGATTGTGCTTCCTTTTGCACTTGCCAACTTTGCTTTCTTCCTCTCATACCTCTGCTTTTCCTTCATGGCACGTGTTTTCGCTCTCCATCCTTCGTCCTCTCCGTCGCTCCCCACTTCTTCTGCGCCGGCCTTCTGTGATTTACGTTTTGACTTTGCCTGTCGAATCGTGGCTTCATCTCCTGAATCAAGATCTCCAAGCTCGTTGGACCCATCCACTGTATCTTCGTTGTCAATCTTGCGTCGTTTGGTTGGCCGAATTGAGGTGTTGGGTGTCGCATCGTCATTCTCCGAACCCGAGTCATCTTTAGCAGCGTCTTCGATCTCGAAGTCGCTGTCTTCAGACTCCTTGTAATCATCTTCGGCAATTGCATCTATGTCCTTTGGTTCATTCATGTTTAATATTATTTTTCAGGGCAATCAGTGCAGAAAGCAACGGGCTTTGTTTCGTGGCAAAGTGATCATGATGTGCGTTTAGGCAAGTAGCCTAAATTTTGTAGGGTAGCACAAACATTCTGGGCGATGGGCACTTAATTACCTACGTACATGTACCTAGGTACTCTGTACAGTAGATAAGCAATATGTGCACGCACTGGACAAGGCTTAGTGCCAATCGATATCACAACCAGCCTATCAGACAGTCTATTGGAGGAGTATACTCTGATATAGTAAGAAGGTAGGGTTTTGTGCCACAGATCTACGACTCCTTCCTGGTGCTTGTCTTCGTCATAGCATAATATAGTGGTACTCATCGCCTTTGAATGATTGGAAGCCTGCCACTTGTCCGAGCCCAGAGAACAAAGTTCCCGGTGAAAGAGGCTGGTTTCGTGTCTAAGACGGAGATCAAGCCTGGGGGAAAGTCGAACTTGAATTGCGAAGACATGGCTTGAAGAGGAGAATGCCATAAGCTCGAGAATCTGTAGTCAAGGCGTCGTATATTGTTGCAGATGCAACATCGTTATCAAACTATTGTGGAATCGAGCTATGTAACAAAATCGTACCTGAGTAACATCAGCCAACAATACCACTCCGCACGCTATCAATGTACAGTTGAGCAATCATTACGTATGTCTAGATATCCTCTAGACTGGCCAAGTCTCTCCTTTGTACTGACTGCGACCGAAAGTACTACCAGCAAGGAAAATACAGTAGGACGAAGCTGTCTTTTATGTTGTTCGACTTTATGATCTGTATCTGAAATCGCCGATATAATTGATACCTTCGCTTCCTAAGTCGTCAAGTCCGGGCGAAAGCAGACTTGCGTGCACTCTGCTGAAGGCGAGCGGTTTGGAACAACAGTTCATATGCGGAATGTCATTTGGCGGAGATACCGAATCGATATCGACAGCCTTTGTTGCTTTAACAGCACAAGGGACATCGGTCTCGTTCTACATGGTGTGAGCACGAATTGTGCCTTGCTGGCTGTCACATTATGCTCAGAGATCCCAGCGACTCGTTGCTGCAGAGGACAAATGACTCGGCCGTGCCCCAGGTTGTTACACCCGTATCGGAGCAGCCTGTTGACTCAAATCAACTCAGAAATAACAACGAGCAATATTCACGTTTATCCAGTGCAGGTGAAGATGCTTACCAACAGCCGTCGACCACTCGAAAGGAATTGTGGTCTTACTATCTATATTACAACGGCAACAATGGGGTCGGTCCCTTATCCTATAGCCAAACATTGTTCCAGTCAATGTTATCGGCCGCAGGATATGACCCCGACAACGTCAATGCTGGTGCAGGTTCATGCACGGCTATTAGCGCTTGTGTTGTGCCCTGGAGAAACGGGTCAAGAAGTGTGGCAAGCATTGTTCTTATAGCCAACGGCCTCTGTTTCGCCATCATGACCATACTTTTTGTGAGCTTGGGTTCAAGTGCAGACTATGGAACCCTTGGTCGATGGCTCCTTCTAACACTGACCGTCATCTGTTGGGTATTCGAATATCTATTCTTGGCCATCAAGGATGCAAGTCAATGGCCTGCGGCATTCGCACTCTATTGCGTCTCCTATATATCTTATGGTGCTACCTTGGTTTTCTATGCTGCCGTATTCCCTCGTCTGGCCATGTACATGCCGGAAGTGAGAAAAGCGAGGGAGGAAGATCTTCCGAACGGAAGAATCAGCCAGAAGGAGTATAATAAGCTGGAGTCTCTGGAAAAGAACCACATCTCAAATATATCCACAGCGCATTCAAACATTGGATACTTGATGACGTTGGCTATCAACCTAAGCGTGCTCCTCCCTTTACGTGGTCATGGCTACGCAAACAATCTAGCTCTTTGCTTGACCACCACATGTGAGAATTGTTCGCCCTCTTGTGTACCGAGTGGCTAACAGGTGCAGATTGGGTAGCCCTTGGGATTTGGTGGTTCATTTTCCAGCAAAATCGGCCGGGACCGATGCTTTCAAAAGGGTAGGCATACAACCGCTTCTTTCTGGTGTGAGTCATGTGACACTCAAATTCTGCAGTTCATATTACTTCACAATAGGCTGGAAGCAAGTATGGCTTGCCTGCAAAGAGATACGCCACCTTCCACAAACTTTCACCTACCTTTCCGCATCCTTCCTCCTCGCTGATGGTCTGAACACCACGGGTACGCTTATTAGCATCATTCAAAACCAGGTCGTCTCATTCAGCCTTCTGGACATCACTTACTACGGTCTCGCTCAGGCGGTGTGCTCAATCTTTTCCACCTTTGGCTTCTGGTATATCCAGCGTTACTTCGAGATGTATATCAGAAATCCTTTTCTTTCAGTGTCGACAGCTGACTGGATTTAGACGAACAAAGACAATGTTCATGGTCACCAATGTCTTCACGATCTTGATTCCATGGTATGGCATGATCGGAATCTGGACAGATGCGGTCGGCTATCATCATCTCCGGGATTTTTGGATATACAACATCGTTTTCGGGCTTTTCCAAGCTCCGTACTATGCGGTAAGTTCTTCTACCCATACCTCTCATTGCTCGACTGAGGACCTCTAGTATTCACAAACAATGATGAGCGAAGTCACCCCACAAGGGTACGAGAATATGTTCTTTGGTCTTTTTGGGATCACCAATCGAGCAGTGAGTGAGGAAGCATCAAGGGATTGTGAGTTCTGTTGACATGGGAAATACAGTCATCAATCATTGGCCCCAATGTAGTCCAGGCCACCATCAACAACACGAACAATAATTGGATGGGATTTCCTTTTCTGTTTGCGATCTGCTTTGCTGCAAGCATTATGATCTGGTTCGTTGACGTCGAGAAAGGTAGAGAGAATTGCCGAAAGTTTGTGGAAGCTCGCAAGATAGTACGGATCACGCATGAAGAGGGCGTTAGCAATGCAGACCTGACTTCAACCGATACAATTGGGTGAATAGCATGAGCTTGACAGGAAGTCCTATGAAAACTGTATAAAAACTGCTTGAAGGTCACCAAACCTTCACTATGAATGACTTCTTATTGTAGCCAAATCAACACGCGACGCGTCTAGAACGCGTCCATTTGGCGTTTCTCCAGCGATCTTGCGCCTCAGCTCCAACATCATTCTATGGGTCAGGACGCAACATTCAGATGTTACGACACTCAACAACCTCATAATCGAATCTTTGAACGAGAATTTTCCTAACTATGGCAAGACTTGACTCTCGAACGCTTCCAGATACAGCAGCGAAGGTGCAAAAACGCCAGCGTGCTCAGCAATCATCCAAGACTACATCAGCACCTAAGAAATCATCTGAAGACGCAAAGTCGCGCAATTCAGCGTCATCAGCTAGATCACGCGGCGTGAGACTTTCAGATGCTATGTCCCCTCTGACGTCTAGATCTCCAGAATCAAGTATCAATCGGTCACTCTCATCTGCAGCGGCATCCTCTGATTTCGAGGAACCTGACTTCATCCTCGCAGAGATTGAGCATGAGCAGCCACCGGGGCTACCAGCCGCAGCATCAGAGCAAACAGCAATACCTCAAGATTTGATTCACAGGCTACTGCATCATCACTTTCAAGACAAAATTAAGACCAAGATCGATCTAGGCGCAAGAGAAGTGGTGTGCAAATATATTGAGATCTTTGTGAGAGAAGCACTTGCCAGAAGCGCGTTCATGAGGCAAGAGGCTGACGGCGAAGGTGGTGGAGGTGATGGATTTCTCGAGGTCGAAGACCTAGAAAAGTGCGCGCCTCTGCTCGTTTTGGATTTCTGAGTACTCAAAAGCGACTCTGAACAACTGCATAATGATGTGCTGAGGACTCGGATTCGATTAATGACTTCACATATTGGTTGTCAGTATTTTCCATTTTACAACGTCGTTGCTAGTATCCCTGCCGATCCCCCACAAGACCACATGCACCAGCCACAGGAATTCAGGGAGCGAAAGCATGCCATGGGTGCCCCAACTCGTACTATAGCTCTTATCCAGAGCGTCGATGCCGTTGGCAAATGAATGCAACATAACACCGCCGCTTGGCAAGTCAACTATTCATCGAAACTACGGGATCTAGCGAAACACGCCTATTTCACGGCCAGGTCGAAAGCTTCGCCCAAACGTCGAAGTAGGCATTCTGCGAACATAGACAGGCCCTGATCACTGGCACAGAGATGACAGCATTACACGGAATTTACCTCAGGCTTGCTATTCGTACCAGGGCGCGGGATGACAAGGTCCGAGATTGGCATTTGGAACATGAGTGCGCCAGGGACAGAACGTCTCAACGACCGTTTCGAAGGCAACTATGTAGGCGTTAAGGCACGTTGAACAGGGCGATGTTCAGTGTTAAGATCTGGAGCTATACCACAGCCGCTGCTTCGTAGACTGTTGAGCAGTTGTAGTTCCTACTATATACGGTTTAGCGTTGATGAGGCGAAACTGTTGTGCGACGGATGGCGCACCGCCGCAATCTCCAACCAGGAACTAGCTACTAAGTAAAGACCCCCTTCAAACCACACCACCGAACCATCCGTTCATCGTCTTGTGTAATTACTCTAGAAGCCGAAATTGACAGGCAGAGAATATCCATCGAAAGCAAGTCTCAATCGCATCGCAAGTGATTCAATTCTGAATGATAATTTTGAATGATCATTCCGAGCGAATCGATGTAGTTGCCGAATTCTTCATCTTCATGAGTGAATGGATAATTATAGAAACCATTTGGCGGATAGAAGGCTTCACAAACGGTGGACATCGTTACCGAAGATCCTGCGACATCCCAGGTTTGACATTTCCGTCCCGCCTAGATTTGACATCGGGATTGCTACACTTACGGCTTGGCTTCGCCCATCTCTAGATCATGGGCATCTCGAATGCTTGTCTCCCAGGATCAGACTTTGTGTCGGGCTAGATCCTGGAAAATCTCCTTCCGAAGATCCTGCAACATAGGCGGCAAATGAACTGTCATCGTCTCGGGGCTCTTATTATGTCTCTCGTTCCCATGTTTTCTTCTGTTTCTGTCCATCTGTGAAATTGTTCTGCATCTTGACCTTGGTCGCTGTCCGTTCTCTTCTACGTACACACATTCTCTTGGGATCTGCTTCTATTATTACCTCCACGGCCAGTCCGGGAGCATCACAAGCGCTAGACGCTCATAATCATAACTCTACGTTCATTCTTCTCCTCGAGGTTATCCTAAGACATAATTATCGAAAATGTTGTCAAGATCCCTGGTCGCCTGCGCTTTGCTTGCACTGGGCTCATTTACCACCTCCACCCTTGCTACTAGCAGTCAAATACAAGTCCAAGTGGTTCAAGTGTCAAATTCAAATGGATCATTATCATACTTCCCGGAACAGGTCACAGCAGCGGCGGGGACAATGGTTCAATTTCAGTTCCACGGAAAGGTAAACGCGACCTTCCAGCGTGTGTTGGGACATCAGTGTTTCTAACTTATACAGAACCACACAGTCACACAGTCAAGCTTTGCAGAACCCTGCGTACCTCTCACTCAATCAACAGCAAATGCCACCTCGATGATCCGATCTGGCTTCATGCCAGTGTCATCTGATGCTACCGAGATACCCGTCTTCACCGTCCAAATCAACGACACGAAGCCGATCTGGCTTTACTGCGCACAAGAAGGTCATTGTGCGAAAGGAATGGTCATGGCAATCAATGTGTAAGTTCATCATAAGGCTTTTCTGTCCTTCTCCACGCCGAAAATCTACTAACATCCGACACAACAGTAATGACTCTTCTACAAGTACTCTTGCCGCCTTCAAAGCTAAGGCTGCCACGACCACCACAAATTCCTCGTCTACCAGCAGTTCTTCGTCGTCCTCGAGCTCTTCCTCAAGCTCCTCAGGCAGCGATTCCTCTGGTTCCTCGGGTTCCTCGGGTTCATCAACCACCTCAAGCGGAGTAGCTCAGTCTACAACAAGCGGTGCTCTGGCCAACAGGCCAGTGGCCGGCTTCGCTGGTTTGGTCGTCATGACCATCACCGGCCTCACCGTCTTGTTCTTGTAGTTATGAAGTGTCACTTCTTCCCAGGGGAAGATGTTATCATAGAAAAAGAAAAGAAGACAGGAGGTTCGTTATGCTTGAGGCTGGGAGTTGGTGAGTGGCTTTTGGTTCGTTTCGATGCAGCTGTGGGCAGTATACTCACCTAGGAGAGAACTTGTCCCTGCCCGCATGTTAATCACATACCCAATTGGTTATTTGTACTGGACTTTATATAGTACCCGCATTGAAGAGCCTGTAGTTAAAGGCAAAGAAAAAGGGCTGGACCAATATTAAACAAAATCAAACCCTTTGTGTCAGAAGCTCATGTAACTGCTATTCCTCTTGATACGTGATGCTCTTTTTGAGGTACTGTATAATCAGCTTGTCGGCTCTGAAGAGACGTCAGGGCATCTGCAGCTGCGAAAGGTACAGTATGCAGAGGTGGGGCCGAACTCAAAACTTGAGGGTCCCATCAGCGATTATGTACTGTACTACTAAAGTATGTAACGTAGGCAAATTCAGAGAAACAATTTTTCTCTAAAGACCGATTTCGATACATGTGATCATTCAGTATAGCAGAGGCAATTTGAAGTTTTTCAACAGCTTCGGATTCCCCAAGCTACCGCCACGGCTTCCGTCCGGTCTCGCCCTTTGGGCACCTTTCTATCTAGCGTTATAAGGATCCAATGTCAAGGCTTCCGTAGCAGTATGGCGGAACCGAGCCAAATGCCTACCGCAGGCGACCAGGATGAAATGGACCGTCCAGCAAAACGAGTCAAGCTCACTGGCCGAGCCTTTTACGAATCAATCGGCAGCCCCAAGGTGATTGTCGCCCCTATGGTCGATCGATCTGAATATGTAGGTATCCGATCACTGCTCGCTGAATGAAACTGACCTCGCGAAAGGCGTGGCGCAAGCTCACAAGATCATTCCTTCCCTCGCAATCAAATCCAGTGCTTGCCTATACTCCTATGTTCCACTCAAGGTTGTTTGTCGAGCAGGCGAGTACACGAGACCAGTTTTTCCAACCAACCCGAGCTGGACTAAAGCATGCGTTGCCTGGAGCATCGGAAACGCCATGGCTTGATGGTAATCCTTCCACAGACCGGCCACTGTTTGTGCAATTTTGTGCAAACGATCCCGACATTCTTCTCAAAGCCGCCAAATTTGTGGAGCCATACTGCGACGCAGTGGATTTGAACTTGGGTTGTCCGCAAGGCATAGCACGAAAAGGACATTATGGCGCATTCCTGCAAGAGGACTGGGACTTGATATATCGGCTTATTAACAATCTTCACAAGAACCTATCTATACCAGTAACAGCAAAGTTCAGGATCCTCGAAACGAAGGAAAAGACCTTGGCGTATGCGAAGATGATTCTTTCCGCCGGTGCCAGTATTATCACTGTCCATGGTCGTCGAAGGGAGCAAAAGTCACAGCTTACTGGAATTGCCGATTGGTCAATGATAAGATATTTGCGGGACAACCTTCCACCAGACACTGTCTTGTTTTCTAACGGAAATATTTTGAACCATGGTGACCTCGAAAGTTGCCTAAAAGTAACAGGTGCAGATGGGGTGATGAGTGCTGAGGGCAATTTGTCAGACCCAACGATCTTCGCCCCTCCCCCACCCGAAGGGGAATTTGAACGCGAGTACTGGAGAGGTCGAGATGGCCGTGGTGGTTACAGAATCGATGCAGTCACTCGTCGATACTTTGATATAATCTATCGCGACATTCTCGAGCAAGAACCTCCAGCACGGCCGCCTTTGTTCATGGCCAGCGATCTTGCGAACCATCAGACTGCACGAGCAAGTGAGTTTGGGGACGAATCGGAGATTGCAAGCGAACCTCCGAGGAAAAAGCAGAAGCAGGACAAATCACAAAAATACGCCTCACCGAATCTCCGATTTATGCAAGGTCATCTATTTCAGTTGTTCCGTCCATTTGTTGCCACATATACTCACATACGAGATTCTTTGAGTAAATCGCATGCGGGTGATATGGACGCTTTTGAGAGAACACTTGGTCTCCTCGAAAAGCAAGTCAAAGAAGCCCTGATTGAAGAAGCTCAGCTCAACCAAGAAAACGAGGAATCCAACGGAGATAAGTCAGATGCGGTAGAGAACATGGCATCAACTGGCGCTGGTGAAGAACTCACACCCACGCAACAGGCCTTCAAAGAGACTGTCGCTGAGTATAAGAGGCCATGGTTTGTCTGCCAGCCATACATTCGTCCTCTTCCCGAAGAGTTAATCAAAAGTGGGCATCTGAAGCTAAGCAAAAAAAACATGGCCCGCTTCACAGAAATGGAGGAGAAAGAGACAAACGAGATGTCTTCTACAACGTCAACGACTAACCTCACGTTGAAAGCATCTAGATCAGATGGCAAGGTCGATGTGTCAACGAAGGAAGAGCTGCCGAAAGAGGCTGTAGTCTGTGGCTGATCAACAAGCCTCAACCTACCTCCCACATCGTCTATCCAACGTTGTAGTTGTGTCCATGTTTAAATGAGGTCAACAACATCAATTGGAATATCAGATCTCAAAGACATGCCGTTGGAAATATCAATTCAGAATGTACATCAGTGAGTTCAAGATCAATTACGTCGTTCCCGTGAGCATTTCTCTATTTGTAGCCTTTTTCAGGACTCCCTTATGTTTTATGATCTGAGGTCCTGTATCATGCATTTCAAAGTAACTATTTGTGGGGAGACAAGTGAACTTCGTGACTTCTGTTCTCAGTAATTTCAATTTCATATCAACCAGTCTGGGTATCTAAAACGAAAACGAGGCTCATGTAAAAAACTTAAGACACGCTTCCATCGGATCAGCTGCTTTCCACCAGAGACATCCAGAGAGGGAACCACGACAATTTGGGAAGACAATGCTCCAGAGTGCGAGAGAGCAGACCAAAAAGCCCCTTTGACCTTCACATCATTACCGACGAGACCATCCATCAACGCTTCACCTTCTTGTCTGCAGGACCGTCTTCGTCAGAGCCGTCATCGCTGCGCTCTGCACGACGTTTTCTACTTGGGCCGGCAGGTGCCTGGGACACATCGGTATCAGTGTCTTCTGCTTTGGCTTTGCCTGTGTCCTTACTGTCCTGTTCCAATCGGGCCTTCAAATTGCCATGACCACGTCCGGTTCTTCCCGTTCCTGAACCTGGGTGCGCAACGTTCTGCGGCACCATGAATTCTCGAACGACACCAGTGATGCGATGTCGTTGAGCTTCGATTGAACCAGCGGTTCGGGCTGGACGTGTGGCGGAGGCGAAGTTATCGTTGAATCGAGAGGCCCACTCTCGGAGGAGGGCAGGAGATACGGTGAGAGGAATACGACCCCCATTTTCAAAGTATTGAGGGTCTTTTCCGAGAACTTCTTCCAGGTGTTCACAGTGAAGTCCCCAGATATATTCATTCTCCTCTTCCGTATAGGCCTCTCGTCGTTGAAAGACGGTTTCATCGCCAGCTCGGCGGTGAATTTGCCGGCGCCAGGCGTTGAGCTGGCTGATGTGGCTAGGGTCGCACCAGTCTAGCTCCACTTTCTCATCATCGCTCTCATGATCAGAATCATTGAATCGGATGAACTTGCCAGTCGCTTTGTCACGCTTGTTGAAGAGAAGATAGCTGTATCTTCCCTTGTCGATCTTCTCCACAACAAGCTTGGTTGGGTCTGGACAATTTCGCTTGGCGATGTCAAATTCATCTCTTCCGATGATTGATCCGCGGCTCTTGGCTGTCTGATCCCCCTTCTTCTCCTTGATGTCTTGCTCCGAGTTGTAGGAGCTTGCTGGCGACCAGTCGCGCTGCTTGCGCTTGCCAAGTGATTGACTGGTGGCAGAAGAAGGAGGAGGTGGTGTTGATGCCGAAGAGGAGGCCGATGATGAGGCATTGTCATCTTCTGGTCCGACTACAGGTTGTCGGAAAACTCGGAAGCCACCGTCCCTGATGCCTTTTTCAGGTTCGGTTCTTGGCAGAACACCACTGGCAGAGTACCACTTGTCCAATGCTGCCGTGATGTCCCATTTATTCTTTTCCAAGAACCTCAGGGCGTCGTACCAATTGTCGGCATCCGTGATGCCAATGAAGGCGGCCAACAATTGGTCGCGCAACACCTCATCCGGATGGTGAGTGCGCAAGGCTTGGAAACTTTCTCTCTCTTGTTGCAAGTTTCCCCGAGCTTCTCTGTAGTCTGTGCCAGCCCGTTCGACATCCCATTCATGTCGATATAGTAAGCCCAGAATGTCTGTCATCCGATGGTTCTCGATGTTGTTTTGTGACATGTCTTGGCTTATCATGTCACGGAACCGACGGACAGTCTGGGCACGGGCAGGACCGACACTTTGACCTTGGCGGCGATCTTGGCCACGGCGTTGGCGCCGACTGCTACTTGCCTGGGCTGAGGAGGATGTTGTTTGACTTGCCTCAGCAGCAACTCTCGCGTGGAATGCCTGGGCAGCGAGGTTGACATCCCATCCGTGTTCGATGAGATCCAGGCGAAGTAGCGAGTCCGGCGCAGGCACACCAATTGCGTTTGAAAGAGCTCGCACCCGATCTCTTCTTTGTGGTTCGGACATTGCAACTGGTGGCCGTCTCAACATCAAGGGAGGTACTGCTTGACGTCGAGATACTTGAAGCCGGGCAAGGTCGTCGGCGGAAGCGACATATGGAGCCGGAGCTCGACGACGGCGAAGTCCTGTTGTGCTGTTAGTGATATGTGTGGAGCTTCTGATGGGTCCCACTTACTTGTCTCCGGAGCACCTTCGATTCCTTCAGCACTTGGTATCAGCTGGAAGGGCCCTGAAACATTGTTAGCTCGGATCAAAAGTGTCCGGTGGTTGCTTACTTCTTGCTACTGGGCTCTGGCTGGAGACATTTGGTGTTGATGCTGTCTCTGCTGAGCCAGCTTGTACCTGACCCTGCTGCATGTTGACTTGAGCTGTGTGCATGTTAGCAGGCATGAAATGGTCAACGGACATTGTGTACTTACAAGACTCTGCAGCTGATACCGGAGATACCGACCTCGAACGGCCTTGTTGAGTTGAAGCACTGCTTTGGCTGTTGCTAGCCATTGTGCTGTTGTAAGGCGAAAGAGTGAGGGTAGTTTGCGATCTAAGAAAGCGAGAAGATAAGCAAACGTTTTAAAAAACGACTTTGAGGAGTTGTACAAGCTTCAGAATATATTGAAGAAAGACTGTGCGAGACACTTTGAAATGATAAGACTTCTTTCAAGTTCTTCGACAATGAAAGATCTTCTTGCTTCGAGAATTGCGAAGATGTGTGATGGAAAGGAATGTTAGGAAGAAAATGGAGGACAAACCTCTGTTTAAGTACCTAGGCAAAAACAATAACAACAAGGCGGTGGGCTCGCTAAAGTGAAGTTTCACTTGTTGTTGTCGTTGTGTTTTGCCGCGCTGGTGAATATCGGATTTTCACCAGTAGAGATCGATTCAGAGTGGTGAAACTCTGCACCTCGTTTCCTTCACCTATGTAAACGCGTCAGACAGTACACACAAAGGAGACAAAACAAAGGGGCTCGTCAGAATGGTGAAGAACATACCTTCCAAGTTTCTTTCCATCCTCCTTGAGCTCCTTCTCTTCAAGCAGCACAGACCTGCAACAGCCAAGCAGCGGGATTAGGAGCACTTTCTGCCCCCTGTCCTAGACACGACTTCATGATATTTCCAATGACTTATTCGTCTTCCTTGGTGGTCTTGAAAACATCACTCAACTTGTGTCTTCCTCCAACACAATTTTTCCCAGCAGCCTACCGATGACTTAAGGGCAGCATACTCGCCCTCTGGAAAATAACAATATATAAATTCATCCTCGATACGAAGACTGAAAATATTGGACTAGCAAAGTGTGTATCAAGGAGAATAGATGAACTTGAGAACATGTCTCTCGACATCAAGACTCGATGATTGAGGTATCAAAGCGCCCCTGTACCAAGCAGGAGCTTATCTGCACATCATCAGCAACCACACCCTTCAAGACATGAGCACGCGACCTTACCGAAGTCAATGAGTCATTGCAAGGGATGTCAAAGGATAACTCACCATTCCAAATTGAGCATGAAGACCTCTTACCCTGCGAATAGATCCTGTTGTTGATCAGAATGCAGAGTCGACAGCTATGTCTGCAACCTCCCGCAGACCATCACCGCGGTCGACTGAACGAGCAAAGAGACAGAGGGCCTTTCACCACTCCGAGAAGGTGGTTCCCGAGCCATTCTGGTGAGGTCTGGATTGGCAATTGGGAAGGTTGGCAGAACAGCTGCATAGTATCGTGCTCAAGGACCAAACGCATATCTGGGCTAACAGTCGGGAAGTTCGACAGAACAGATGTGTAGCCTCGTACTTTATGGCTGAACGGCATTGAGAAGGACAGGTTGACAGAACAGCTGCGAAGCTTTTTGCTCGATGACCAAAGAGAGGTCTGAATTGACAGTCAGGAAGATTGACAGGGTAGCTGGGAAGCCTTGTGCTCAATTGCCAAACGGGATCAGGGGCAGATGGTGAAGGACATTCTGTCATCACATATCACCTTGATATGAGGAACTTTATATCTTTGCCAGCTGCAACTCGATTACATGCCGTGGATCCGTAACTTTTCCTTGCTTTCACAATATCTCCTTAGGTCTTGCTTTTATTTCTGGCTGGCCTGAACCATGGTCCGTATTGGTGTGGCATTATATGTGAGTATCAAGTCAAGGCCGCCATGCAACTTTCTGTTCTTGGTCGAGTTGCGAAAGAGATATATCACCGCTGTCGAACTATGCCTCTTATAACTCTTTTGGCGTTTCTTGTTGTTGAATATTGGTAGTTAAGGGGTTATGCTCAAGTTGTCCTACAACAAAGTCAGTCCCATTTGTACCAGATGATTTAATCCTCCAGATAGGAGAAGCAAGCTTCTTGACATACCAAAAGCACTTAACTTGAGAGAAGACATATTCTCAGACCCAGCTCTGAAGCTCAGGTGTTGTCACAATTGTTATTGTTGCTGGCGGTGTGAACAATCTTGATGAATGAAGAGCATGAGTCAACCTTGCGTTGCGGATGGCGGATGGACAGGCTTTATGAGAGATGTCAGCGAATGTTTGGTTCCTATACGTATCGAAAAGGCGTATTGCAATCGACTCGACATTGACAGTGTATGGCTGGAAGTCATTGAAAGATATATTCGTGATGAAGCACAAATACGGCTGGTGCTATTTTGCTTTGTCGCTCACTGCAATGTTTGGAAGAAAGGAAAGAAAGAAGGAGAGAATATGGGGGATGTGTGCGTTTAAATACCTGGGACAGGGTTGTCTCCGCGAAACTAGCACACAGTAGGATCAGGACGCCGAGGAGGACATAGACCAATCATGCGGATACTGACTATGTCGCTACCTATCTTTCGCTGGCCGTTGGTCTCACTGCGTGATCGTGCGCTCGACGGTGGTGAATGATTGGAGGACCAATGTTCACGGCGTTGTCTGCGTATTGAACGTCTTATTATCATTGGATGGTCACTCCTTGTGACCAGATCATACGCCTGAAAACGAGATCATACGCAAAGCCGCTGCCTACTATTGGACAACATCGATGCGCGACCAGATCATACGCCTGGCGTTTTTGGTTTGAGTGGAGGATCACTATTTTTTACGACATCATCTCCTTGCTCATCCTCTATGACTGGATGGTCTGCGTAATACGTCAGCTTGATCATACGGCTATTCAGCTTTTTCTAGGCGAAGGATGTGTTCCCTATATGCTTCACTTGTGAAATTGCAGTGTATTTCAGATGTGCGCTTTGCACTTCTTTCTCTCGCTGAGCTTAATGTCGGGACTCTACATGAAAGAAGCGAGGGCGATCTGTTGCACAGAGGTGTTAGTTCCTGCTGTGCCTCCTGTGCGTTGCACCAGCATGCGATCTGTGGTCTTTATCGAACAGAAAAGGGCTGTCGGCTACGTGCAGATCTTCTGCAAGTTTGCTCATTCGGGTCAAGATATCCGGTAGGTTCAGCGTCCAGAACTACTATTGCTCAGCAAAGACATAGTATCCCAGTATATTTTTTTGAACACATTCCTGTCTAGCCATCTCATGCACACTGTGGTCAGCTGAGAGGGAAGGGGATGTCAACTTCAGGGGAATTGCGTTTGATGTCTCTTAAATTTGCCGTAGTCAGATACATAGCAAAATCTTCCGAGAGGTAGTACAGTGGCCACAGATTTCCAGACCAGACGCCCCTGTTCACATACGACCGGAAGTGTGCATAACAATACACATCCTATCGGTGGCTCTAGGCATCCTACATGCAGCGGGTGTGTTTGCTCTCAATGATCGATGATTCTTTCACCCTTACTATGTTATGTAGCTTCGGGGTAGTACCGTCGTCCTTCGATTTCAGATATCGGGCCTGTCATCAGTCATTCAACACTACATGTCTAGGTCACTACCGAATGTCTACCTTTTAGGTATGTCGGGAACTATCACTTGTATGTCTGATGTTTGACTTTTGTCTGCTTCCTCATGAGTCTATAACAGCGTAGATGGAAGTGCGTTGATGGCCCACAACGAATTCCGTAGATGTAAAGGGTGCTACTGCGCGTCTCTACACGTGCCAACCCACCTCTATGCAGCACACATTTTATTTGACTCGTTCATGCGTTCAGTACAACCTAGTCCAAAGAGAAAGAGACCCTATATGAAGATCGATACGTACCGAATGCCATGCACAATGACTACCACCAATAGCAGGTACCCAAGAGAAATCCCAGCATTGCAATGGTAGCTTGGAGCTGTTTTGCCCGATTACCATCCACCACCAGATCGCCTTTCTCACGTGACAAGCCTGTATATCAGGCACCATGTCGACGTCTCTAGGAACATGTAAGATCCTTCCCTTTCCCCTAAATCTATACCAGTACCCATAGCCTTGATTCATAGCATACCGTCAATCTGTTCCTTCCCCTTCATCGCAATACCTTGCCTTCATTACCGAAGATGCCAAAGACCTTGCAATCATTAACACAAGTCCATCTCCACCACCATACGGACGACTATGCCGTAGGATAAAGCTGCAAGACCCCCGATTCGCAGCTAGAGTGGCTACAATAAGATGGACTCCCCAATCCTCCACGACCGACGATGGGATTCTTGACGAGGGGAGCTTACCACTGTCAAGCGAATCCATACAGTCTGCTCTTGCAACCTCGCCTCGGATACTCCTCTCCGATGGCAGACACATCCAAGTCTATACTACCTTAGACCCTGGAAGCTATCGAACTGGATCCCAGAAGCTGCACTCTCTGATCTACAATATTGACCTCGGCACTACATTCGGCAAGACCACACACGTCGATTTCCTCTTGAACCACCACCACATCATCGCCCTAACAGAGACAAATGTCCATGCCACCATACTCACCATCGACGGAGAGCTTGGGGGACCCAAATATATCGAACTCAAGCCCGCCCCCAAATCCGGATTACCCGTCCCTAACATCCTTACCTTGCACCCAAAGTCTAAAAATCACTTCTCAATCCTCGGTAAAGCCAGCGACGGCAAAGACGTCGTGTCCACCTATCGATATTCGTACAACGAAGTAGAACCATGGAGTGTAGAAGTCAGAAATGTGCTTTCCACGTATGATGCCCAAGGATTTTGCTGGTCACCTGATGGCCGATTCGTAGCAGTTTGGGATACGCCAAGTATGGGGTGTAATGTTCGTTTTTATACAGGAGATGGACTAGAGTTGGAACATATGTGCATTGATAAAATCATGCCCGGGTATGGAATCAGTGAACCTCAAGACGGGATCGAAGGACTGGGCGTCAAGTCTTTGAACTGGTTCTCAAAAGATCAGATACTAGGGATCACGGATTTCGATGGCAATGTTGTTTTGAGAAAGTTGGATGAGGGATATAGAGTAAGCAGCGCAGTTCATCTCATCTCAGACCCCCACGTTTCCCCCATCCCCCATCCATTATCTCATCATCTTTCACACGCCACTCCTCTCTCCAAAAGGCATCACAGCTAACCAATTCCCGCCCTCAACCAGTGGAGAATCATATCTGTTCACGCCCACACAGACCAAGTCAACGAATCCTCCACAACCATATTCCAGGAGCCTTCACCTTCAGCCACGATAACGACCACTTCCACCTTCGACTCGAACCACAACCCCCAACCCCACATCCATCATCTCCGTCCATTTCCCCTTCCTACTAATACCCCCTCTTCAACCACTACGACCACTACGACCACTACCAACAGCAGTAACACGTCTTCATCATCCATACCTTCACCTCCACGATCAATAACTCGTCTCCTTCCCTCTCCATCATCATCCCTCCTAGCCACAACATCAAGTCTAACCCCAAGTGTGGTTTGGGTATGGCAAATTGGCATCGGAGCTCCACTTGTGGTCTTATCTTTCAAAGAAGGCATAGTTAGAGAGATGGAGTGGTATGATAACCATACCCCTGATCAAAACCACGAAGGAGAATCAGATGATCTGTTAATGATACTAACATCTCCGTCCTCATCAACGACAACTCGAACCAGTAGTACAAAATCTCGGGTCCACATCTGGTCCTCACGAGGCTTCGGCGGAAACGAAAACGAAGTGATAAGCTGGACCATCGGTCTACCCTCATCCAGTCTACACCCAACCACGATGACAACAGGGAAATTCGAAATCAAATGGCTTCCGTATCCTTACCAGTCATCATCATCATCACAATCCGTCTCCCAATCTCTTTCCCCAAGAACACCCCTCTTCCTCCTTACAACGCCCCAATCCTACGACATAGGCTACCTCCTCTGCTCCAACCCCAGTAAAAGCACTAGCAACTCTCAAATAAACTTCCACAGCACTTTATTCACCGACACACGAACAGAAGCCAAAGCCACGTCTCCCTCGTTCCCAGAATCAAACCCCAAGAGCCAAGCCATCGAAAGCGACAACGAAAACAAAAACGAAAACTACGACCAAGAAATCGAAACAGAAACAGAAATAGAAATCAATACACCAACCCATGCCCCCTTGAAACGTGTACGAGCGATGCGATCAGGAAAGGGAAATGAAAATGTTAAGGAAAAGACCAGGACTGAAAACGCGAAAACGAACTCAAATTCCGAAAATCGAACGGGATCCGAGAAAAAACAAAAAACCCCCAAATCAAAAAGAGAGGTAACGAGGTGATGGTGAAGGTGCTGTTTGATTGATTGATTGATGACTGGCAGGCAGACAGACAGGCAGGCAATTTTCAATGTAATGTACTGTAGATGAAGAAAGACACAACTAGTAATGAATATATAAACCAACTTTACAGCTAATTATTCAATTTATAGCTATATGTAAGTTATCTTTGTACAAGTATGAAAAAAAAACAGTACGAAAATGAACGAGGATACTGTATGAAATAAGAGATCCATCCATCCATTCCTCTTTGATAATTACTGTAGATTGAGTAAGTTAACTTAAGTAACTTAATTGTTTGATTTTATTAGTTTGGAACCAGTATATCAGGAGATACAGTCATTCTAATACAGGTACCATATATAGAGAGGTAGGCAGGTAGGTAGGCAGGCAGGTAGGCAGGCAGGTAGGCAGGCAGGTAACTGTAGATAATCAGACCGACCAACAATCAAGTAGTTAAAGGAAAACCATTCGTACAGACAGAAATATTAATTACTACAACACCCTTCTTTTCTTACAGAATAGAATTTATATCCAATTGATTGATTTGGAAATTTTATTTCTCTCTCCCTCTCTCTTTCTCTTACTCTCAAAAAAAAAAAATAAAAATAATATATATACACATTGAAAGAGGAACTTAATAAGTACTTTTTTACTTCCTTCCTTCCATCCTCCCCTCTCCATCACCATCATCGTTTTCCTCCTCATCTACTAAGCAGTCGCAATCTATGTATACTACACCCAACATCCAATCAAACCGGATACGATAGTAGATCCAACCGTCCATAGAACGATACCGAAAATCGAATGGAGGAAAGCGTTAGTTTTGTTGGTGGATGCGGCGGAATTACTTCCACTGCTATCGCTGTTGCCTGTGCTCTTACTTTCGGATGCGGAGCTGCTTTTCGACGAGGATGAGGATGAAGAAGACGACGACGACGACGACGACGAAGCGGATGACGAGGAAGAAGAAGAGGATGATCCCGTAGATGATGATGATGAGCTGGAAGATGAATCGGTAGCAGAAGCGGAAGCGGAGGCCGATTCGGTCTTGGCGGTAGCAACGGTGGCGGTCGGTGCTGCGGACGTGGCGGAAGATTTGGTAGATGCGAAACCGATTCGTTCTTTGTCAAAGTCGAAGACAGAATAGACGTTCTTAAGGAACACATCGCCAAGTAGCCAAGTAGTGTTTCCGAAATATTCGTGGCCGATGATATTGCTGGTGCATTGATCACCGGATTGAGACCCGACGTAATCCTTGTAGGAGACGTCGTATGTCACACCAGAGAAGGTAAATTGGACGGGAGCAGTGGTATCGCAGGGGACCGTGAAGCTCGAGGAACTGGTATTGGACGACGAAGGGATCTGGGCGTGAAGAGCTGCTGCATCGTCAGGGGGCATGAAGATGTAACTTGTTCCTGTATCAATGATGGCGGTTCGGCCGCCCAGACCGGTACTTTTGCCGTCGTACCCACAACCATCGACACCGATTTGCCATAAACCATTTGAGGCCGTAGTCGCCGAGTAGGTGATGTCTCCAGTGTATTTGCTCGAGTCGGTGGCACCGAAGGTGATTTGACCATCACGTGCACCATCTTCATTACGTTGTAAATGAATGCCAACAATGTTATCGGTTAGTAAATTGTTCGCATCGAGAGTCTGCATGACAGTTTCGGTTCCGATGGAATCGGAATCTGCTCGACCGAGTCCCAGAATACCTTCGAATGGATAGGAGAGAAAGTCGTCTGAGGTATTAGAGGCAAGACCGAATTCGAGGTTGAATTTGAAACCAGCAAATGACACGGTGTCGTTCGCGGTGACACCACTGACTAGACCTGACCCGTACGTTACCTCCCAGGTTGAGGTTGAGGTTACGAGAGAAGTCGAGTCCGAAGCTCCAAAGGTATCGTGCTCTTGACATGCTTCAGTTGTGCAAGACTCCCCCATCACCCACGTATTTGCGGCACCTGTATCTACCAACATCCACATTGGAGTTTTCTCACTCCCAAAGTCAAGTGTTGCGAAATATGAGTAGTCGGACCCATCTTCATTGATTGCCAAAGAATTCTTCTTGGTTGGATTTTCAGCCAGAACTACTCTCCACTCGTTGTCTCGCTTGACCTGAGAAACCATTAGCATTGAAGCTGCGGATATATCAATCTCACATACCATGGAGGATGGCCGCTTCTTGATATCGAGCGTGAGGGAGTTATCAGCGCCCGAGCTACTTGTATCATCTGGCTGCCAGGGAATAAATCTGCGCTCATTGGTGCTAACATCTACCGACACACCCATATTCTTCTTCCAAGGGTAGAATGCGCGTGTGGCTGTCGAAAAGAAGGCGACCGTATAGATCCATGGCGAAAGGTGCATATTAAAAGAGTGTTCTCTTCTGCCGTTCTGTTGTCGATGGCGCCCTCATTGACCGATATCTGACAACGCCGACGAAGTGACAGTCCACCGAGATATGTCAGAAGCCGTGAATGTGAGGTGTGCGCACCAAAGTGACCGCGCAAGAGCGAGCAATTCTTCAAGTTGGGATGCGGCGGCTAAACGAAAATGACGAGAACTGGCGATTGAAAGCACAATTGTGGACAGTCCAAGATAAACCCAAGAAGTAACAACTTTTTTTCGACCGAATGCGAGTCTGTGCCTTCTATACACTGGTGTCGAATAATCTAAGACAATGGGAGACGGGGTGTGTAAGGAGCATGAGAAGTCTCAACGAAGAGGTCCTCGGCGGCGGCAAAAGCTATCAACGGAGCAGCGACCTGTAGCTGTAAATGCCCCGAAATAGACAGAGGAAACAATAGATATTATGTATTAAAGAGATAGAAAGATGATTTTACGTATGTAATGAAAAAGCAGACAGCATTGAGAACCTGTCACTTGAATGGACGGGGAGGAAGCAGGTACGATGGAGTACTGTGATGTGAGTGAGCAGGGAGTGACGGGATAGACACGGAGTGGAGGTTCACGATGGTGGTACAGTACAGTACCTGACCTACTCGAGCGTGCTATTGAACCTGACCTACCAGAGCATGCTTCACCAAGGTAGTGCGCTGTTAGCTCCTCAAGAAAGCTGGAGGGAGGAGGTAGATCAGATACATACCCAATTGATTGACTAGCGAGCCGCCACGGACCCTTTCCCTACCCACCACGAAAGCCTCTTTCGACAAACCAAAAGGGATTACAGGGAAGGGCCGAGGGTAGAAACAATGCACCAGCCATGAATCGGGCCAAGTGTGTTTACTGAGTACTCCAGCCTGATAGGCATCTAAGTTACATAGTATTAAGGTACCTAAGGTCCTCAGAGTAGCTGTACCATCGTACTTGAGTACCTGCTGGGAGCCGCTGGGGGTAGCTGATGGGTCACATGGGGTGGAACCACGAGAAACCTTCCTCTGTAAAGCATGTGTTCTACTCAGAGTATGCTCAAGGTGCCCTGCCCTACTGCTACAGTATTATAGAGCTGGATATTCTACTCTCAGAGGAAGGCCCTTCTTGTCTCTTGATTGGCCTAAAGGGCAGTACTATGTACAAGCGGTAGACTTTCCAGGGACTCAGAGGCAGACACGTTCAAGTTGTGGGTGGCACTCAGGGCAGTGGAATGTCCCTACCGCTGATCCTGGTCCAACATGGGAAGGAATGGGAAACGCTGATTGCTGTGAGTGTACGGGATCTGCTACAGTATTTTCACACTTCATCCGTCCCTCTTTCTACTCAGAGTACAGGTCTTTCGTTTCATGGTTTTCTGTGTCCGTACCTATCATCCAAAAGCTCCATGTCGAGCGAGCCTTCGAGAAAGAGTCACAAACCACTCGAACCCGCCAGCCCTGTTCCATAGGAATATACATGCTCAGAGGAGGAGTAGAATTGTGTCAATCATGCAATCCCCGAGAAAATCAAGAATCGCATCTGCAAATTCCACCCATCCCCAGTTTTTTCCAAGTCCACTTTTTCCCAGCCTGCAGGTACATTACATTTGGCGCACCGGTGAAACCGTGTAGCCAATACAGTTAAACAGGTACCCAGGAACAGGGGACCCTGGAGCTGAAGATCTTGGATTTGGTGTCTTCTGGGCACATTCTCTCAATCTCCTCCATGTTTATCGATTGAACGGTGGTCATTGGGGAAATCATGTCTGGACTCATCGAAGTCACCACTTCCTGGAGATATTATACTTTCTGGTTGATAGGATGGTAGATGTACAGAACATACTGTACGAATAGCGTACTCATTGTGTTGGCTGCATCTGGAGACAGTCTTTGCACAGTACTCTGTATCCTTAGTGACACACGCAACACATGCTCAGACTTGGCCCTCTGCTCTGTATTATTTGATTCGTCCACCGATGAGTCTGGTCAAGCAACCACCAGTCCACAGCAAAAGCGAGGCAATTCGATGCGATTTGATATCATTCAGCAAGAGCTGAGATAGCGGAGTATCATCGTGACTCCATCACAACGGTGGGTACAGTACTTTACCAGCATTTTGTTCTTGCTTTTTTTCCGGGCGCCCGACGTCCTGGAATGTGTAATGTTATCATAGCTGCCGAACGTCTTTGCCACACCGATGAAACAGACATGCTGGATACGAGGTCAAGTGTTTCTCCCATGACACGCAAGCGAAGCACACAGACCCGGAAGATACTGGTACGGAGGTGCATAGTAGTCATCCACGTAGACACTCTTCAACGTTGCCTTTTCCACAACACCACCGCTGGAGGAACCTGTATTAGGTCACCGGTTCTTGGCCACATGAGAAACACTGCTCAACTCTTCGTAAATACAGCTTCCTGTGTGTCCCATACCTTAGACCGCATGAGAACTGGCGACGAGGGAAGGTCTATCATTTGTCACTACTTGTGTACAACCTTCCCTCCTACAATATGTTGTTGGTAATTGTACATCTGAACCGGGCTTGATACTGCGGGGAGAAGAACAGCTCCAAGTGGAATTCTCGTCTATCACAGCTAATTAATTAATCTGCCGTTGTACATTCCTAGGTAGGAAAGAAAACATGGAACTAGGATATTTACTCTGAGTATTTGTTCCCGGCATTCCTATAATAGAACAATCGTGCATGGCAATTTGACAAAAGGTAAACAGTGAGTAAATCGTTCCCATCAAAGGCAACATCGTTGATTATTTCGATTGAAGTAAAGCTAGCTAGCTGAGAATTGAATTGTTTTCTTCTCTTTAAAATCAGTAACCTGACAGTTGGAGCAATAATTAAGGCACCGTGGAAATCGATGGCTTGTGCAGCGTCATCGAAGCAGAATGTAAATTGACCCAAAGGAGCGCACATTTCAGTTTGTTTCAGGATAACGAACGACTTTCTTGAACTTGTCCCATTACACTTTTATTGCCGAGTACATCGACAATGGTGCTGTTGTGATCCCCCTCAATAGCGGTTATGCAGCTACTTTCTCCTTTTCGCCCAACAGATCATCGACGAATCCGCTCCACACAGACTTCATACCGCTCGCTTTCTTCTCGGCCTCTTCGCCCATCTTGCTGCTGAACTGCCTCGCGGCACGATTCACCGTCTCCGTCAAGTTGTAAGGATCGATCTCGACTGCGTGATTGTCTACCACATCTTGCAAGGTACTGACAATCGGAGCCCCGTGGGTATTGAAATTATCTCCTTCGGGGTCACTGACGCTGTAGATTTGCGGTTTCATCACGTCCGAGGTGTCCATTTCATCTGCACTGACGGTGCTGCGAGATGTAACAGGCTGCTCAAACGCATCGGGAACACTGGGGACGAGGACTATATTGTTCATATCGGGCACGTGCTCGTCTCGGACGTCGGGAAGATAAGCAAAGTCGATGGTGGAATTATCATTGACGGCTTTGTTGGCGCGAGAAGTATTGAACTCTCGATGCGATGCACGTTCTAAAGTACTATTCAGATCGAATATGTCAATACGAGTTGCCCTGTGTGGAAGTAGGGTAGGAGCGCCACGCAATTACTCACCGAGGACTAGGATCCTTGATGATCCTCCTCATGGCAATACTGAATGCCCGACTTTGCAAGGAGTCATGGTTCATGAGTCGCTCGACTAGCTCGCTCTTGGTACCACTGCTGCTGATCGTACGTCGACGACACTCGTCCTTGAGGTCGGGGAGAGTTTTGCGGTTGAAACTTGCGATGGTTTCCTTTTGACCAGTTTGAGAGAAAGCAGGTGAGTTGCGCGTACCAGTGATGTGCAATGCCCGCTTGGTGGGAACAGCAGGTTTGCTGTCGGCCAGGACGGCACGAAGAATACGAATGGATGATGCGCGGTTTGCAGCCATTTCGTGGTTCGAATTTCGTGAGAACTTATTTGAATTGCACGTTGACTACACTATATCGACAGGCTTCTGCCTTGTAGTAGGGTTTGTTCCGGAGATCGACAAGTCACGATAGCTGCGTTCCGGATTGTAGACTGGAGCCGTTCTGGAAGATAGGACTCGAGCTACAGCGTCTCAGAATACGTCAAGTGCGATCTCACTTAGAGGGTTGGGGGATTGCCAGGACGAGGATGCAAGGAGAAAGATAGCAGATAAGGTAGACAATAAGACAGAGGATTGAGAAACAACGAGAGATCGTGAAGGCCTGTTCTGTTGGGTAGGTCGAGGAGCGGGGGAATGGGAGAGGTGAGCAGTTACGGAACTTGATGGAAGAAAGGAGATTGATTGGTGGTGAAGTGGATGGTATATGTAGGTAGGTAGGTAGGTAATTAGGTAGGTACTGTGGTAGGAGGTACAAGAGGTACTTACTCTCTTCAGATCTGAAGCTGAGGAGGCTGTACGGTACTGTAGAAGAGTACCTAGGTATACATAGTACAGTACTGTACAACTGTCTCACAAGGTTCACCGACAAACAACGTTATGGGACATTCCGACCTTGGTTCAGGTGGTCTGATGTCTGATGGTGGTGGGGGATTGCGCATTGAGTCACTCACCAGTCAGCTTCCATTTCGCGTATTGGTAATACATAGTAGTATAGAAATTGGTCCCGCTGCCCTCTCTGACTCGTAAGGCCTACCCTCCTATCCGTCTTCTGGTGACTGTATATCTCTATAGTGAGTGCTTTTTGCTTTTGCAATTGTCGAAGGATCGTAATGGTTCTGATTGGATCGACATTTGGTGAGATGGAGCTTGGGTCCTGTTGAGGAAGCTTACATAGATACGGGCTCCACAACTGCAACTCACACCCCTGGACGATCCCCGCACGCCAGAGATGAACGCAGAAGAATACCGCCATTTCCCTGCCCTCCTATCTGCTCTGAGTACACGCTAAATGATCTTCCGGGCATTGGCAGGACATCATCTATCAAGCTCTAATCTGATTGTGGACATCCTTCAGACTCATGACTCCACCAAAATCAATCAAGGATCCAATGGTTGGGAAGGTTAGTAACCCCTGAACCTGAAAGGCTGATTGTCCTTATCCTTCGTCAAACAGATTCTTCCGAAAATCGAAAGATTCCAGCGTATGGACATTTCTTTCGGACTTCGGACATCGCACGTACTGCAAGGTCGGTATTCACTCCCTTTGCTAAACTCACCGCAAATTCCTTGTCCGATGATGATTCGTCTTACCTTCTTTCATGCCACATGCAAGATCATGCCAGAGACGGGTCCTGCGCAAGTAATTATAGAATTTACTCTCGGGGTAAAAATGTACGATAGGAGTGCCTGCAAAGCCAGGCTGTAGACTAGGTAATCCCTTGCTGAAACGCATTTCATGCTGCGAAACTGAGGGACAACTTGGATCCGTCCGAAATTGAATGCAGGTTGTCAGATCTGTGGCTAATGATAACTGGAAACAATCCGATACCGCCTCGGCGATAACGGATAGGGTCCAGGGGTCCTCAAGCTCGACTGTTGCACGGTGCCTTGGGAAATTGATGGTACCGCTTTGCGTCTCTTGGGGCTATTGATTCGCGTACAGGTGCTCGGTGTGGATGACTGTAAACACCGAAGATGGTACCAAGGTCTTGAGACCGTCCCAATCTTCCTGTTTGGCAGCCTTCCTAGCTCTGGTCGAACTGATGGGTTCCTCGCCCTTCGCTTTGCCTTCTACCATTCGTATGTGGTTGGCCCATTCTCTTTTGCCTCCTTCAGCTTCTCTCTTGCCCTCTGCGATATCGCGAATGTATTGCTCTTGAGTCGCACGATCGCCCCATTCATCGTCAGGCCTGTAGGTGACCCTCAGGCGGTGCTTCCTGAGAAACGGTTCGAGACAGTTTAAAGTATGATCAGGAGCGTAGTATTTGGCATCGAAAATCCTAGTGAAGGTATCAAATCCTGTCAGGTGTATCTGCTGCGGTTCGTCGGGGTAGATCTTAGCATCGTCGATCGCCATGGCCTTATTGATGAAGTAAGGCTCCTTGGTCAGGCCAACGTCTACTTCTGCGCTTTGTTCGCTGTTCTGCTCTGCCTTGGAATCTTCCGCTGTCTCTCGCCGTAGCTGCTCTGCAAATTGATGCATCATTACCATGCGATCCTCAAATGTATCGAGCTTTGAAGCCTTGTCGGCATTGGTTGTTGCAAGCAGTAGCAACAGGCGTCTCGGATATGCGCCATCATCCTCTGTCAACGCAGTCTTTGCAAGCTGAAAGTGTGCTAACGAGGGTGGGTTGAATGACGAGTCGAGGACGTAGAGAGACTTGGTAGGGGAAGTGATTCTGGATTGTTGCGACGTAGAATGTACAATTTGCACTCTGCGCTCTGATTCAAGAAATTGTTTCAACGCTCGACTGAGATTCTTGCGCACCTCGGCTAATGGTGAGGCTGAAAAATTCTTGTTCATCTTGGACGATGTGTCGATTGGTCTGAACGTGCGAAAGAATGAACCAAGGCATACCCCAGGTTTTTGTTTCCTGATGTAAGTCTGCCTAGGGTGTGATCATACTGGCAACAATGCTATCACTGGACTCTGAATTGTAGCGGTGACACCCAGGGGCTTTCGATCATATACTACCTTATTGTATTTACCTAACATCAAGAGGAAAGAACCACAATGACGCCAGCGGGGTCTAATTGTCTAAGGAGTACTGTACCACCAGAAACTGTGCGAAGTCCCAGCTGCCCCGCATTCGCAAGCAATCAGTATCTTTAGATACTGTACCTTACATACCTAGCTAGCGGAGCTACAGTACATGTACCTCTCTCCCCATAGTATGTAGATCCATACCCATCGAGTAAGGTTGTAGTAACATTGCAGACGAAAGCATACGATACCAAGATTTTATTGTTCAATCTCAAGCTTTGCAGGAAGTTCAAGACTCGGGGTATCATTATCCAGGACGATAGATCGAAAAGACCATTGCCTACAACGCCATAACAACCAGTCACAATTCAAAGCCACTGCAAGTATAGCCTTTGACAAATGGCACTCATCCCTTTGCCCTTGCAATTTGCAGCTGCACTAGTACATCAGTCTCCCCAACCCATTTTCGAGCGAATGCTTCCTCTGTAAATCTCTTTGCATTGTTTCTTGCTCTCAATCTCATTTCAGCTCTCTCCGTTTCGCTCATCTCCTCGATGACCTTCTTAAAGCCTGCCGCGAACTCTTCTTCACTGTTAGCATGGAAACCCGTATCCTCTCCTTCAAAGGGAACAACGATATCTAACTTTGGGCCTCCAGAGTCGTGGACCACGGAAATGAGACCTGCAGCTTGGTACTCGACAACCCCAATGCCGAAATGCTCATTCCACATCCCATTAACACCTATTGAGGCCCTCTGGAGGTATTCGAGAATGGTGGAGAATGACGCATCGCAGATGAAAGTAACGTCGTCTTTGATGTGGAGTTCATGAGCCAAAAGACGGAGATTATAGATATGCGTTTCGTCTGGGGTGTCGGCTCGGACAGAGCCAATTAGTACCAGACGCGGACGCCGCTTATCTGGCGCTGACTGTAAAGCACTGTGTTGCATGTAACGTGCAAAAGAATGTAGTATCAGAGAATGGTCTTTTTCCGGACGGAATTGGGCAATATAGAGGATGAGAGGCTCACGTTCACGTTCGAGGTCGGCTTGAACAGTAACTTTTCTCTCAAATTCCTCAACAGGGCAAGGCGGAAAGACAACACTTGCGAAAGAGGATAGCGACTTTTTACTCTTCCATAAAGCTGAGATGTGACTCCGAGTCCAGCTTGAGTTGCACATGACTACATCAATGTGACTCCCAACCCAGCCATAGAGACGGGCGAATAGCCTCCAGTACGTTTTCTTGAGAATTCCTTTAGCCCCTTTCCCTCTGCCTGCATGTATGCCTTTGCCGCCAGCAACAGTCTCCAGACTGTCTAACATGTCCGTTGATATGGTTGGATAGTGTGTGTACGCAGCCGTGGGAACGGATGGGAAGAGATAGTGAGACAGGGCTAACGTGAATGCGTAACCCATGGTGTCTATGAATATATCGGGAACTAGAAGGTTGAAAGCATCGTATCCGAGGGCGAGTGAGCCTAGTGATTGTCCTAGCAGTGTAAAGTGAGGGTATGTGCTGGCTAGAACAAGATGGCGAGTGGTAAGGTACATGAACACCAGCGTTGGCGGATGAAGTGTAATATTGAACCGATTTTGTACTTTCTGGATCATTGAGACCCGGTCAACATCGTGGTCACCAGTATAGACAACGCAGAGAGCTTTGGGCCATCGTTTCTGTGTCGCACGTATTGCAGCCCAAAGAACTCTTTCTCCGCCGCCTCCGGCATTGCTAGTTTGCGTCAGCTTGCCCTCTAAAAGCTCTTGTCCATGTCTTACCAGAATGGGTGAAAGAATCCTATTATTCCCTCCCAGTTGACGTTTTGAGGAGCGGTATCTGACGCTGCGCCTGAGTAACCCTCAACTTTTTCCCACTCTTCATCTTCTGATCTATTTGTGTCCTGTTGGGTCGATTGCCAAGTAACTTCGTCAAGTCGAACTCGTTCGAGTAATGCCTGCCTTCTGCCTTCTGTCTTCTTCTTTAATGACCAGCCGACAAGTTGTAATGACCAGCGAAGCGTATATGCCGTGAAGAATGGAACTAAGGAGGCAAGGCCGAGAAGGATAAGCAGAGTATTGGATATCATCGTGTGGTTAGAGGTTGGCGGAAGCTGCAAAAACACCTCATAGTTCGATAGGCGACTGCAAGAAATGCAAATACTTCTTTAAGGGCGAGATCACTAAAATGATAACATTGTACAACACTTAATTTGCATTTTATGTCTATTTATTGTTGAGGATGAGGACAAGTGTAGGTATCGTCACTGGACGCGATGCATGTGCCCGCTTCTCCAAATCTCGAAAAGTCCCTAGGGCCCATGACGCACGCGTTGAATGGCTGAAATGTACCCACAATCACTTATACTGTATATTCGATATAACTACCGCTGTGCAAAGCAAGAAGGATTTTCTGTGAGAAAGCTATGAAAGGGCCATGAGATCTTCACTATAGTGGTCAAATGTTGGCTCATCGACATTTGTTGTCGCTTCGTGACCACTCATTGTCCATCCCCCACCCCGAATGGGCGCCACGTGATCTCGTGCACTTCCATGGCTTCTCTCTACCATTCCGCCGGACCAGATCCTGGATCATGTGAGATTCGGTCGCAGTGATGAATTTTTGTTTGCGGAAATCCCACACAAGGGACATTGGTCCTGATACAACCATTAGTCATGGCTTTGACCGTGCTGCAATGCCTGTGACCGTGTGGTTGACGTTGTTTGATCCGAGAGGGCAATTTGCAGCACGCTTGAGAGGTACTCAGGATCCGAGCAACCTTCATTGATCCTTATACATAGTCGACAGCTCTCGATAAGTAATTCTGCCTGACCATCTTTACACGACAATATTCCTGGTCTGGCCCCTCCCCTTCATAGCTGTGACTGGTGGCCTCCAATAATGTCTATATACACTATATCTCTCTCGTAGATTTGCGAGCTCAATTACCTGGCTATTTAACGTTCGTAAATACCAGATGCCACTTACACAACTTGGCAAAAATAGCTTTCTCATGGCACATCGACGATCTGTCTCGGGCTTCCCATGATATCTTTCACCACGGTTGCGAGGCCTTTATCTCTTTGCCCGAGAACATTGATGATCCAATCCCGTTGAGTAGCCCTCAGCTTCATCATCGCCGTGTAATACTCATTGACCGCTCTTGAGGAAGACGACGTAGGCCACTGTTCAGTGTCAGCCCCATTGCTAGCAATGAACGATTGTAGTGGCTCCGTGCCACTGGAAAGTAGCCAGCGCTGTGTCCGTTGAGGATCATTGAGGATGGATTGAGTGAGTTGCGTTGTAATGTCAGTAGGCGTTGTGGGTTCCTGGATTTGAGATGAAATCTCCGTTTCATGAGTTGAGGGTTGTGGACTTGGACTTGGCGATCGAGACCGAAGCAGTGCACGATCTGTCAGGGGATCGATGACATCTTGTCCTATTATCTCTTCGTCCTCCTCCTCGACGGTTGCTGCGTGCGCGTTATGTCGGGCGTGTGTTACTTCTTGATCGAGTCCGTCGTTTTCTGCCATGTAGGCGGCAACCTCGGAGTCATTGTTTGTCTGATGATCGTCTGGCTCATCATAGCTACCGGTCGTCGTATCACTTCGGAACGCATCTAAGACCCGTTGCTGGATACCATCGTCCTCGCCACCGAGAGCCTGTTGTAGGGCGTCTTCAAATTCTTCTCCTTGAAGAGCTGGCCCAGATCCTTGGAACCATTCCATAAGCCTCGAAAACCAACCTGCCCCAACATTGAGGGCATTCCTTACATTCTCAGCCGATGAACCTTGCTGCTGACCGGGTGCTCTTGGAATGAACCCACCCGAGCCATCTGAAGCTGGCGGTGGAAGCGGATCTACTCCTGACGTGGGCATGCTGGTGAAGCGACGAGGTAGGAGAGCGATAAGAGTGGGTACCTCTGTTAATAGTACATGTCTTGCTTCCTCCAACGAGATTTCGAGCTTTGGCGCAGGTTCAATCTCGCTGAGATCGTACGACTCAAGGCTCTGTGCCACTTCCATCAGTAGAGAGGTTGTCTCAGGAGTGTTCCATAGATCGTTGGCCCTCGTTACATACAACTCGGTGTAAAGTTTCTCTGCATCAGTAGACGGTAGCGAGCCCCATACAGCCTTTGGAACTGGCGATAAATCTAGTTCTTGGAATAGACGTGCTATAAGGTAAGGGTATTTGTGTGTCGCTTCCGCAAGTACCTGGCGTGCTTTTGTAGGGTTCTTCGCTCGGTGGTGTGCTAGGGAAAGGGAGATTTGGATGTTTGGAAGATGACCCCAAGTATATCCAAATGCTTCTGGCTCACAAAACCTGATCAATTGTTCATGCTGACGGCCTCTCAGGGCGAGCTGGTCAATGAATAATGTAACCGAATATGGATCTTTTAGTGGGCTCAAACTAAGGAGCACCTTCGCCCATTCAAAAGCGGTTCTCCAAGTGCCTCGCATACCCAAATTGGACATGTAACGCCATATAGTCAACCATATTTCCCGATTTTCTGCAATATCGAATTCAAGACGTGCTAATCCATCCCGTAGTGAGACACCGAAGGTTGAGTGTACTGATCGTCCAAATGTGAACAAGGCGCGTTCCAACAGATCCGCCGAAACTGAATGGTCACCCTGATGTTTGGCAATCTCAGATACCTGCAAAAGCGTAGCAATATGATATGGGTTGAATTGAAGCAGCTGTATCATCCTCTCGGGTTGCATCATCTCTACAGCCACTCGGAACTCATGCTGAGTTGCAGTGTAGGCGGCGTTGTGGACAATTTGGTATATCTTTTCACCATTTTCATTTTCAGTATTGAGTTCCATACCCAACCCTCCACTCGTTGCACGAGGCCATTCTGGTTTTCCTTGGATGAAGACGTTTCTTCGTCCTGCCAGCGAACCCAGTTCCTGTCCTCTACTAACTGGACTATAGCGGCCCATGAGAGCTGTCCCAAGATCAACATGCTCCAGATCACCCCTCCCCCTCGGCCGATTGAAAGGAGAATCTCTGTTTTCTAGAGCAACATTCCCGAATAGACTCTTCATCTCTGTCAAAGGATTCAAGTTTTTCGAGTCCACTGAAAGCATTTTGCTCATCTGTTTGTGCCAAGACGCCGTTGCTTTATCAGAGTGTGTATCAAATGCCACAGGATCGTTGCTTGCCGGGCGTTTGGCTGATAGCTCTCTAAGCGCACGATCTATCTCGTCCATATCCGGATCCATAGTTGCTGCGCCAGCAGTCTCGCTCAATGAAGTAGCCTCAGCTTTCTCTTTGGCTCTTTTCTTGCCTTTCTTCTTTTTCTTCTTCGATTTCGCCGCCGTAGATGAATTTGTTGGCATATTTTGTTTCTTATCGTCCGTTCGAGAGTCAATGGTATCCGCCGTCCTCTCTAAGTCACGCCGGTCGTCGTCGTCTTCATCTTCATCTGCATCTCCACCCGCACCTTCTAACAAGTTAAAAGCATTTATCTTTTTAGCAGGGCGCTCTGGACTTGTCTCAAGCTCAGAGCCATCTTCATCCTCTGGCTCCTGTAAACTCGCGAGCTTCTTCTGTTCTTGCTCGCGCTGAAGTCGTCGCAGCGCACGCGACGACATTATGGAAGTCCGTCCTGGAGATTGTTTGCACACTTTCAAGGGAGGACAGGACCTGCAGAGCTTGGATCGATCAAGATAGCTATTCGAGACATGCAAATATTTGGGGGAGTGTTGGGGGGTTTTGGTTCTCGTCAAGGAATAGGTGTCAGTGGGGTGGTCAGTACCGTCGAAACGGCCACAAGGCCGTTAGCAAAACAGCGTCAAGAAGGCAAATGCTCGTTATGTTCAAAAAATAGAATATGAAAGTCTATCAAAACATGGCAACAAATAAAAGAGTTAGAAGTTCATAACAACCCATCGGATCACTTAATGATGTTTGCCTTAGAAATTCTTTGTCTCAAAGTTCCTCTCAAAGTTCCCTCCCATACGTCAGTTCCCCAGAATTGCCTCTTTTCGTTTAGCGTTTATAGAGGATCATAGTCAATGCTACCTGCGGATCACTTCTTCTGTCATTCTTCATCTTCTCCCGAGCAATCGAATCCTTGCTCACATTACCCAGCCTACCTCCAGTCGCTTCCATGCGTCGTGCGGCTGTCCAAGGTCTTCGTGTAGCTCGACGAACCTCTGCACGAAGACACCTTGGCAGCAAAAGCCCCTTGAACAGCGGCCATTATGCCACGAATGCTCGGCCATCACACGCGCCGGTGAGGAGATATAGTAGCGGTCCACACTTACAGTCGGCTATGCAACTTCGACCTCTGTCGCTGGCTGCAGTTTCAGCGTTGGTAGCGTCAGGCGCTTGGTACACTTATAAGGGAGACGGTTCTCCAGCCGGTGCCGTTTCTAACGGAGCCTTACAACAAAACCGGGGACTATCATCGAGTTCCTATCCTGAAGCCTCAGCATCCCCTAAGACGCCATCAGCTACCGGTGACGAAGCGCAGGTTTCGAGGAAAGCATTGGTGGTGGACAACGATCAGATATATACTGGAAGCATAATTGGCGACGGGCCATTATCGAAAGATGTTGATGATTCTGGTCGAAAAATTGTCGAGATGATGACACCAGATCAAGCCACAGAAAAAATACGGAAGACTGAAGAATCATACATCATTGACCGCGGCCGAGGAGTTGTTCGTTACGATCTCGCGACACTACCATCAAACGACCCGATCGAGGACGACCATGCAGAGAAGATCGTAGAAGTTCCTTCCTCTGTCAACGAAACAGAAACGAGCGCTTCAAGCTCGGATTGGATGTTCTGGGGCGTTTTCGACGGTCATTCAGGGTGGACAACAAGTGCCAAACTCCGTCAAGTCCTGATTTCCTTCGTTGCTCGCGAATTGAACAGTACATATAAGGCAGCTTCTACCGCAGCAGCGAATGGCTCCCATTTCCCATCCCCTGTGGCAATTGACACTGCTATCAAAACTGCATTTACCCGACTAGACAACGAGATCTGTCATGAATCTGTTGCAAAATTGAGCAAGGCTCCATCGAAACGCTTGGCTGCCGAATTACTTGCGCCTGCTCTGTCCGGGGCCTGCGCTCTGCTGTCTTTCTATGACACTAGTTCTAAGACCCTACGTGTGGCTTGTACCGGTGACTCTAGAGCTGTCTTGGGTCGACGAAACCCACAAACTGGAAAATGGTCCGCAACAGCGCTTTCCGTTGACCAAACTGGCTCAAATACTGCCGAAGCCGATCGTATGAGATCTGAACACCCGGCTTCTGAAGCGGCAACTGTTATTCGAAATGGTCGAGTACTGGGCAACCTCGAACCAAGTCGTGCCTTTGGCGATGCCTTCTACAAGTGGAGCAAAGAAACCCAAGACAAGTTGAAAAGGAACTTCTTCGGCCGGACGCCCCATCCCTTACTCAAAACGCCACCCTATGTAACCGCCGAACCAGTTATTACGACAACTCAAATCCAACCTGAAAATGGTGACTTCCTCGTCATGGCCACAGACGGCCTGTGGGAGATGCTCACCAATGAGGAAGTCATCGGCCTCGTAGGTCAATGGATCGAAACCCAAAATCGACACTCCTCCTCTTCCAATTCCTCCTCTTGGCTACCTTCATGGTTCTCCTCTCAATCCTCTTCCTTACCTGTAGAGAAAGGCGGAAACACAAGCAAAAAAGGCTCCTCCGGTTCCGAAGAACCTCCAATACGTCAACAACAGTGGGGCACAGATCAATTACCGGCAAGTCAATACAATCAAAGATTTGCAGTTGAAGATAAAAACGCCGCCAGTCACTTGATCAGAAATGCATTGGGAGGAAAAGATAGAGATATGGTCTGCGCCTTGTTGACACTGCCGAGTCCATATTCTAGACGATATCGGTATGTCCTTTCATCTTCCCTACGTCCTTGCACTTCCATCTTCTCATATTGCACATTCTCTCAAAACGCTTTAAGCTCCCCTCCCCAAACACACCAATCGTTTGCTTGAACGAATGCTAACCACCCTCATCTTTTCTTCTTTCCAATAGAGACGACCTAACTGTCGAAGTCATATTCTTTGGTGAAACTCCCGGTGGAAAACAGAACGCAAGCGGAAACGTCACCGTAAATCACGAGGCTACTGCTGGTGGACACGAGAATGGAAATGCAAATGGACAGAAATCGGATTTGAAACCGAAGCTTTGATAAGGAATGTCTGCTCGATGAGGAATCTTGTTTTCCCAGATACAGTTTGCAGAAGTAGTCCATTTTAGATGGCGTTTTGTTAGGTCAGAATGCTAGATTTCTGGAAATTTTTTCTCAAGCAGAATTCGACATCTGTTGGGGGTTTGGTTATGTTCAGGGTTCTTGGTCTAGGTATCTCTGTATCTGGATGAACTGGACTCCGGCCTAGAGGTTTCTCAACTCTGCGATTTACGTAGTAGCTTATGTCTACAATTGAATCGGGTGAACTACATATATATCATAGAAGCCAGAGCATCGAATGTGATTCTTCTTGGGGTTTCATTGTCATGGGGCTTATATTCTGCCAAGGCTATCTGCTGATTACCAACAGGAGCGGATTTACGATTGACCGTACCCATGTCAGTGTCGTATCATTCCATAATGTGGATCCTCCGTAGCCAGATGGGAGAAAGACTAGTCTGTCATAAAGTTATCTCGCCGGATTAACAGTAGAGTTGTTTTTGTTGACCAGCTGGTCATAGTCAATAAGCACAAGAGTTGTGATGTGTCTGAGCTCGGTTTCTCAAATAACCTTACGCAGCTTCCCTCGAGTTAGCAGTTCATAGACTTGCTGATTAAAGAAACTGTGCCGGTTGGAAGGGCTTTCTGTGCTGTAAGGATTTCGAATCAGACCATAAAAAGAGTTGTGAGATGGAATGGTGTCGCGGAAGAATGGTAACCGTGGATTGAAACATTCTGGGAGCATTACCCTCATTATCCTGGACAGCGCTATGAGGGGATTCCATGCCGGGGTACCTGAGATAGGAAAAGAAGTAGAAAGTGAGAGCATCTAAGATGCGAATTCAGAACCATTGAGGCTGCGTAATGGCTTCGGTGGCTGTCGTATGCGGTGCTGTAATTGCTTTGATGGGGCCTCGGAAGTATTTGCGTGTTTATTTTGACTTTCTTGAACAGAATCTTTCAGCCAACCTGCGACATTTGATAGCTTTGATGCAGCAACATTTCCAGAGTGCATTGGATGATTCTGCGTGGGAATTTGAGTGCGTAAGACAACTTCAGGCGAAGCTTGAAAAGCTTGACTCTGTTTTGGTACAGCGTTCCCAGATCTCACGGCATGCTTGGAAATGTCTTTTTCTTGCATAAAGAACCGTTCACCATAAATGGGGTCAGGCAAGGGACGGGCAAATGGATTTTTTGAAGACGAATGAATACTTTGTATGGCTGGCTTCGACTGAGATTCCACCTTTCCGGATTGGAGTACTTTACCATAGTCTAGCTGAGGTTGTACAACAGTGGCGACAGACTTGGAGGTTGGAAGAGACATGTCTCCTTCAGGTCGTGGTGTTAGCGTTTTGGTAGCTTTATTAGTTGAATCTTCGCTAGGAGTTTTCGGAACAAACGGGTGGGTGGTCGCAAACAAGGACTTTGCTGATATTGTAGTTGTATCCGAAACATCATTTGACTGACTAGCAGCATGAGGCAATGTTCTAGTTGGTGAGCTGTTCCCAGTGATACGATGCTTCTCGTCGGAGTCGGTGGTAGCTCTAGCTTCAGGTGAAATTTGCACGTTTGACAAAGAAAGGCTGAGCTCGGACATAACGGATCGAGTTCGAAGATGTCTGTTAGGCTCGGTTGGGGTCTGAACTGCAGGAGATGAGAGCGTGGGAACAGGGAGAGAGATTGTGCCCAGAACTCGGGGAGGTATACGGGCTTTCTCTAGAGCGGAAAGCTGTCGCGTGTGTCCCTGCGGTGTCTGTTTGGTCAAGGATTGCATTGCCTCCTTAGTGAGCTTGACCTTCTGGTCTCTGGACAATGCCTCATATTTTTCTGCAGCCAGGCTATGATGGCTCATGACAATATCTTTTTGATCTTCTAGGAAGTCATCCTCAATCTTTTGCGTTCCGCGACCATGATTGGGAGGACGACGTGAATGTGTAGATACATTCGCTGGAATAACGCGGTGCGAGCTATGATCGTCTTTTGTCGAGAACGATATTGATAGGACTGGGGATGGTTTGACGCTGGTGAGTGACTGACTAGTCTTGATTGCATCATCTTCGTCATCCTGATTTTGATCTAGAATGTACCAATTGCCTCCAATTTTGACTCTCTTTGGCGCCGGTGCATTGACAGAAGGCGAACCACCTGCTGACCCAAGCGCAACTGACATGGATGATTGCGGGGTTGAGGGTTCAAGTTGTCCAAGGTGCTTTGGCATCAAAGTGTCAGTTTGGAGACTGTCATTCGGAAAGTCCATCAGATCGATTTCGAGATCTCGTAGAGGGCTATCATGGCCGTTGCTTTTCATATGGTCACCCTGAGTTTCATGTAAATCGGTGGGGTTGGAGATAGGCCCTGGCGGGTGAGATTGGAACGCTACAGCGTGCTTTGAAGGCTCTGGAGAAGCTGTCCTGTATGACCGAGAAGATACCTCACTGGATTTGGGATTTGTTGCCGGCGGGCTCCCCTGGTCAAAAGTGACGTTGCGTTCAGACACAGCAGAAGGCAAGCCATCAGTACCAGGGGACTTTGGTCTTGGTGGAGGAATTGTGAGCGGAGGTACAATCGGACCAGAGCAGCTTTGCTTTGTCAGACGTGGATTGTTGAAAGCGTTACTCAAAATACTGCCCGCTTTCGATCGGGGGGCTGCATGTGGTGCGTTAGGAACATGGGCAAGGAATGCATCTGCGTCCGAAAATTTCATGGAAGACATGTTGATGTCTTGATTTGTTTCTACGTTCTGAGCTTTACTGAGGTCTAGCCCTGGAGAAATTGGACCAGTTGAAGTGTCGTGAACAGATTGCATGAATGCAGATGGTGCGGCGAGGAGCGAGTCAAACGCGTTGTAGGCTCGTTTAACTGGAATACCGCCAGGCAGTGAGATTGCCTTCATTTTCGGGGCTGCGTTTGTTTGTGTATCGTTGATGATGGCTGGAATATCGAAGCCTTTCTTTGATGTACTCGAAATAGCGGCGCTAGGAATGTCTTTGGAGGGACGAGAGACTACATCATTGATTGCCAAATCTTTGGGCTTTGCAGTCAGAAGGTCGTGCATAGGGGCAACAGTTGACTTTTCACCGTTTTCAGCAAGATCTGTCGACTCTGCTGGTGGTTCAGGTGTGGTTTTCATGATGGCGATAGGCTTTGGACCGCCTGGACGAACACGTTGGGCAACGAGCGCCATAAACTCTTCGGGGCTGACAAGACAGCTTGGATCATTAAATGGTCTCTTTGCTTCACTTGCTGGTCGAGGTTTAAGTTTCTTCACGGAAGAGTCCATAGCCCCAACTCTTATACCTCCAGCTGGTTGACTTTTCCCGCCGATGAGGGTATTGTCAGCACTGATGGTTTTAAGTGCTCGGTTACTAAGTTTCAGGCTCGCAGATACTGGTCTAACCGCCCCTCTTCCAGAGAACGTGCCGGCAGGCTTAGATCTCGTCTTTTTGCGGGTAAGATAGTAATCACGGCTCGGATCGACCGCCGGATCAAGTGGACGTGAAGCTTGGATGTGTAAAGTGCTGCTCATGTCAGTATCAGGCAAAGGTAAAATTCGGCTGAACCTCTCATACTTTGGTTTGAAGTCAGCCCGACCTCGCGTACCCACCACTCCACCACCTCGACCGCCTCTCTGAGATCGACCGCTGGGCTTGGTGGAACTGTCAGGGTCATTGGTAGACAGATTCGCCTGATCATCAACGCTATATGCCTGTCCACCAGCAGCTGTAATCTCTGCATTTAGACGGGCACGATGGCTTTGACCACCCATAAGATCTCCAAGAGCTTCCACCTCCTCAATATCTTCTAGGTTGTTCTGTAAATCTGGACTAGGTTAGCGTTATGAACAAAGTTGACGAGAGGTATAGGATTTGACTTACTTGACCAAGCGGAGAGCGCAGCTTTGTTGTTGATCGCTCGACGGGATGAGCCAGTGCCTGCAGTGTTGATCGCTCTGGCAGATTCTAGCTGTGCTGTCCCTACACCAGCAAAGTGCTTGAATCTACGAGCATAATCATCGTCTTGCTCAGTGAGCCACCCGCGACGAAGACCTCCGAGATCATCGAGCTGGAATGATATTAGCAAAGTAATCGTTGCCGCACACTTCTATCATGCAACAGGCAATTGTTTGGAAGGGAGCAATATACCATGATCGCACGAGCTGCGGCATCGCATTGCTCCTGGGACACGCATTTCTGGTTGACTTCAGGTGTAGCCATCGTGACGAGGGGATGATGTAAGCCTCCTCCCGTGCAGCTTTCCTACGTCGAAGAGCGAAGATATAGCCTTTCCCAAGATCGTGGTCAATCTCTCAGAATAAAAAAGCGGCGAAGAGAAGCAAACTCGAGAATGTGACTTAAGAAGGATGGATTTTCGATCAGAGACGAAGTGAGCTAGCTCATACCCATGAGATTTCAGCTGCACTGGCTGGCTCAAGAATGCTTTCGAGCGCGCTCCTTGGGAATAATAGGCTTTTGGACAGGATATTGCCAGTTGACAGCGGATTGGAAGAGTGAGGGTCAGAAACAGCTGTTCACAATGAAGTTGACAGATGAGAATAAAGTGATAAACGTGAGAACAAAACGTATTCGTGGGAAGATAGGTGGATATAATGCAAAATTGCTCGGCGGCGTTGGGGTAGGCCGTGGTCTTTGATCTGGTGAAGAGGTAGCAGAGGGCCTTGTCGCTGATTGAAATGTGTGAATTTGTCAAGTAGGAATACCAAGTTCTCATCATATAATAAGGTCCGAAGTAATGAATAACAGACACAGACATGGGAATGCTATGCCTTGACGCTGGATTCAACCATAGACACGTATTTGGCTTCATCAACAGCGACTGTACCTGAAGCAGACATCTAAAAGCTTACAATCTGGAACGGTTCATTCCCTGCGACGGGCCCCTGAGGATGAAAGTGACTAACTGCCTTCCATGATTGGGACCATCGATGGCTTTGCTACCACCTTCACGTTTGATGGTTAATTCCTGGCCACCGATGAGGCCCTCTCAGAGATACCAAATTGCCCTAGTCCCAATGGGAAAGCACACATCGAGACGCCCATATTCATTCGTGGACTCTTACCTGTAAAGACTTCAGCACTGCTGCCCACTGCTTCACGGTCAAAAACCATTCAGCAGCATTTTCGGACGTCCAGGAAGTCCTGTCCTACCCCATGTATATTCGGTAACGGTAACGGTCGCTCCACTGCAATCCGCTCACGTCGCAGCAGCAACTGATGAATGGGACTTCTTTGGGCAAACATAAGCCGCCAGCAAACAGTCCTAGGGATCCATAGAACAATCTTCTGTTTGTCGGACAACAGCTAATCTTTGAACACTCTCAGCATGGTTTCTGGAGTCACGATGTCGTTCAAGTGAGGCTCTGAATCACGTGATGAGTGACCGAGATCTGAGACTCAAAGGACCAGGTTGTGGTAATATTGGCAATACGATCGATCGGTATTTGCTAGCGTGGGGTGGTTGCGTCTGTGAGATTTTTCCAGGATCTTTGTGCCGAAGAGCCAGAATTGACCTCTTGCGTTACAAGTACAGAATAGCTACCAAGAGGCGTCCCAACAATGATCCTTATAGTTATACAAAATAGTCGACCTTTTACCCCGGACCCATCAAGCGCTCTGAGTAAGGAAGAGTAGTGAGATAGTGTCTGGGGAAGGCTCCATTCTCGAGTATTTTAATAGGAAATTCCAAAGCTCCTAAAACTGCAGCCGTGTTACTGAGGATACGAGCCTTGGCCGACTGCATGACTTCATGTTACCTTAGGTACTTTTACATACATAGTAGTAGCTCGGGGTACCGGAAGATCTGTTCTTCAATGGCAAAGGATAGAGGCTACAGGCAAGACATACCACCAATAACCTTGCATGTACGGTAGAAATGGACCAAGATTCATGTTTGGATTGTACCATGGGCGTTTTCGTCGCGTCGTAGTCGTACCTGTACCCGTAACGTAATTGTTGGCCACATGAGTCACACATCAGACAGATAATTGGTGTAATGTATTGTATCAGGAAGTATTGTAAGATTTTCAAACAGGCATCATACAGCAAGGCCACTTAGTCACCCACATCCCACGGCGAACAATACCAGTAGCCCGGTAATGCCCTGGTAATCCCATCACAACGATTACCCTGTCAATCTCCGAATTTTGCCGACCCAGTACCAAGGAAAAAAAAAACCTCATCTCTCAAAAGTGGATCTGTTAGAGTTTTCAGCTGTTCTGCTGATAACAATACTGCTACAGATAGGGACACAATGATCGCTCAGAAATTGTTCAAGAGCATTATCTCGACACAGTGTGTTATTGGATACGGTTTGGGGGAAATAAACACGGTTTGTTGTTTTCTTGCATTTGAAAAAGCGTTTGCTGCATTCCTACTGTCTCTTCACATTTCCATGGGCAAAAGCAGACAGTTTCTTTGTCAAGCCCAAAGCTCAAGCGAAAGTGGATACGATTTGATGCTAGCAGCGGGTCTGATTCACATTTTAGGCCGCAGATTGGCCAATGGTGGCAATCGGTAGCAAACAGATAGGCCCGAAGGGGTATCCGTCTGACTCGCTACCTGACGATATCTTCCGACGGCGATGAGCTTTCAAAACACTCACGGTGGATGAAGGGCCTACGATAGAAGCAGTCAAAAACCGTTAGCCACGTGCAGGTGTCTCAGCGGCCACTCCGTTGCCATCAACAAAACACCGTCCACACGCAAGAAGCAGAAGACCGGCCAGTTCTCCCATACTGGTGTCTGGAGGAGATGAAGGCCTTTTATATCCCACTGGTGGAAACCGCCCCAACACCGGAGCGTCACAGATCAGCAGTCATTACCGTACCGCCGTAGTAAAGTGTACCGCCTGTAGTAGGAGACCAACCAGTCCTTCAGATTCACTCAGTTGAAAGGGAAAAGGTCCTCTCCCCCCTAGTGGATCTCTGCGGAAAGCTCATACACCCACGCCCACGTATCCAGGGAGACATGGCCAAAAGCCGAGGGGTCGACCAAGGAGCTTTATATTTTCCGCTGGTGAAAATTCTTTCCCTCCTTTTTCCTGCTTCGCTCTTACTGTCTGTCCTCTTTTACCTACCCAATTGCTTGTGACTAGCCCGGCTTTTTGCTCTAACCAGCTTTCACACTTGCTTCTTTCACTCCATCTCCACTCTAGCTTCTGAGCTTCCTCCCTTCATAATAATCCTTTCTTCATCCATTTTCTCTTCATCCTCATCTCATCCATCCTCAATCCATCACAACAATGGCCTCCCGCATGTTCGCTCCAAAGCTCGCCCAAGCTATGGGCCAAACCACTACCAAGGCTGCTCGCCCTGTTGTCCGCAGCGCCTTTAAGCCACAGCAGAGAACCTTCTCAGGTAACATGAAAATTTGATCCAATTGGAATGACAAAGTATCAATCGAGCTAACATGACATCAATAGCTGCTGCTCTCCGCACCAACACTCCTTTCCAGACCCTCAAGCGTCAACAAGCTTCCAACATCCTCAAGCAAACCACCAAGAATGCTTTCGGTCGCCGTGCATACTCCTCTGAAGTCGCTTCCGCTATGGTCGAGGTCTCCCAAAACTTGGGTATGGGTTCAGCTGCCATTGGTCTCGGTGGTGCTGGTATCGGTATCGGTCTCGTCTTTGCTGCTCTCATCCAGGCTGTTGCCCGCAACCCAAGCATGAGAGGTCAACTCTTCTCCTACGCCATTTTGGGTTTCGCCTTCGTCGAAGCTATGGGTCTTTTCGATCTCATGGTTGCTATGATGGCCAAGTTTGTTTAAATAACACGATACGAGCTCGTGGGCAAGTCTGGGCAGGTTAATCAAATTGCCCCGGTTGGATATTAGGGCACATCCGCTTGATCCCTCTTGTACAGTATATAGCGACGTTGTCCTATCCAACGCATAAAATACACCATTGCATGGACCTTTCTCAATGCTATCATCACATTCCCTTGTTCAACCACGTGTTGAATCAAAGAAATATCAATCCATAATCCTTAATGCTGGTAATTGGTGTTTCTCTCGTCTCCTATGTCAGGCGCCATTCAGCCGCGAATGAACTATCTGTATGACATAGTATAGCCCAGTATCTGCTCATGGATGGATTGACGGTATTAAGCATTGGTCTCGCGACATTTGGAGCTTATAGTTTCTGGCTGGCCAAACTCTATGAACGACCGACATAGCAGCAGCAACACCCCGAGACAAAGCAATAAATAGGTATCGCCATGTTACTGAAGGTTGCCATCCAACATGCCTATCTACGATATTGATCCCCATCATCGCCTCGCCGCCTGTGCACAGCGAACATCGCCTTGTCTACCTTTATTCTCCACTTGTTTCAATAGCTGCAGTCTTCGCTTTGATTGGGACCTGAATATTCGTTGAGAAGTTTCAGACGTCATAGGCTATTTCCGACCGACCCGTCACACCCATAAAGTTACCATATGGCATCGTTGATAGTGCTCAATACCCACCAATGCGGTACACAATCTCGTCGTGAATCTAGACCCGAAACCCACTTCGGAACGTTTTAGTTGCATATCTACTCATAGTCACCACGAGGCATATCATGTATTACTACATAGTATCTATCCATTTCCGTGGATCTATCCAATCTGTATTGGTCTCTTGATGCCATTGTGGTGACCACTCATCAGTCCGCCTCCGTTTTGGAGCTGCAGCGGAAATTGCGGAGCTGAGGTCTCCGCTCAACGTTACCAACCGGCATTCTCCGATTGAACTGCTATAAACAACTTGAACAAGGACTCATCCTACCTTGTTCCTAGCATATACAGTTCAGATCCAAGCAACCTTGCCGGTGTGAACTGCAATGATGAGGCAACACTGCGCGTGGCATCACAACGTTTAGTTATCATTTCCTCTCATGGGAGGGACTACTCCATGTCTTAACCAGGACTTATTGGAGACACTAGGGATCTCGACGATGAGGATATAGAACAATTTTCGATACATGCGGAAGCATTCAAAACTTCCATCAGAGACTATGTGCTTGGGTGTGCCCAGGACGCCGATATAGTAAGGCAACCCTAGGTTCTGGGCACAGAATCGAATCTGGAGTGCCCGCTTCATGCCAAACCATGACAACCACCGACGCCATAATTGTGGGAGCTGGTCTGAGCGGTCTGAAAGCAGCAGCAGACCTTCAGGCGGCTGGATATTCGTGCATTGTTTTGGAAGCCAATGATCGAATTGGGGGCAAGACGTTGAGTGTACCGTCATTGCCATCTAAAGCTGAGGGTGATTGCGGTGTGGTTGACGTCGGAGCTGCATGGATCAATGACACCAACCAGTCTTACATGTGGGCATTGGCCAAGAAATATGGAATCGCACTTGAAAAGCAGAGAACTAGTGGTTCGAGTATTTTTGAAGATGTAGATGGTCAAATACAGGTCTTACCCTATGGGGTTGATCCGGTACGTTGTCGATCGACCTCGAACTTGATCAGCAGATTGTATAGCTGAATGATGTCTCACTGGATCGAATAGTTTCCTGAACCCGAGGCAAAAGCCATTGTTGAATTCTTCTTTCTGTTCGACAGGATATCGGCTGAAGTTGCTGAAGAATCATTCGCTGGGCCAAGGTCTCAGGACCTCGATAAAATGACTCTTGCGGAGTTCTGTCGGGAAAAGTCCAGCAGCTCTGCGGTGGGATCAATGATGACCGCGTTGACTGCTGCATTTGTAGGTGTCGAAGCAACAGACGTCAGTGCTTTGTACATGCTACGATATGTCTACAGCGGGACAGGAATGTTCAACATGATCTCAGATAAGAAGGACGGAGGACAATATTTACGTCCACATAAAGGTACGGGTTAGGGGAACTAGATCGCTAGTTGCCAGCTACTCTCTTGTCTTTCAATTTCTGACTTTCCTCCCGAAGGAACCCTGGCATTCTCCCAATGCCTCGCTGACGAACTTCATCCGAACACGATTCGCCTTTGTACTCCCGTGGTATCCATTGCACAACCTTCTACGACCAGCAAAGATTGCTTGGTCACCACTTCCGACGGTACGCAATATAGCTGCAAGAAAGTCATGCTATCAGTTCCCACTTCCCTCTACCATACTTTGACCTTCCACCCACCTTTGCCCACATCTAAGCAAGAGCTTGGCGCCTCTACCTTCCTTGGTTATTACAGCAAAACAATACTAGTTTTCTCTTCGCCATGGTGGCGAACGCTCGCACCGAATCTTTCCCTCTCGGGGACTATTCAATCCAGCACAGGGCCTATCTCCTTCACTCGAGACACTTGCATTCCGGCATTGGGACAATATTCCATCTCATGCTTCATTGTCGGTGAAACTGGCCGTCAGTGGTCTAAGCTGCCTGCCGAAGAGCGGAAGACAGCAGTACTTGCGCAGTTCTACCGGATTATGAAGGCTGCTTTAGGTAGTGCTGGTGTCGGATCTAAGCTTGGACTCCCCGATCCAATAAACATAATTGAATATGAATGGGCCAAACAAGATTGGTTCTGGGGCGCGCCAAGCCCAGTAATGGGTCCAGGAGTGTTAACTTCAAAGGCTGGGAAAGCAATCAAAGACAGCTGGAGAGATATCGTATTCATTGGGACCGAGACTGCCGATGTATGGGAAGGGTACATGGAAGGTGCGGTTAGGTCAGGAGAAAGGGGCGCGCGAGAAGTCATGGATGGTTTGAAAACAAGCCCGAAGATAGGATGTGATGATCTATTGCATATATCGCTATCTACTGCTTCTACTTCTATATAACTTGGGAATTCTACTGCGTTGAGGAAGCCTGCAAGTTAATTAATTCCTTTACCACACGAGTATATAATCTAATTACATCTTGAGAAATATTCATTACAAAAGTCGATGATGCACGGGGACTTACTAAGTAAGTATAAGATTCAAACAGCTGCACTCCGAGATTCAAACCCGCGGGCCCACCTTTAATACAACGTTTCTACAAGCACAAACAAGAAACCCCTTTACAACCGTCAAGATCTCTGATCTTGTATCCTCCAAACTAGGAATATGAGCCTAGGGTCACTCGATAATGTCAGACACATCCCCTGACAATGAAGCCTGCCCTCTTTTGTCCTCTCTAGTCCGTCAATCTCAAACTTTGCTCTCTGAAATTTCGGAATTACAAACATACCTACGTGTCCAACGGAAAGACAATCTTTGTGATATTAGGTCTTTCAGAGCCAATGTTTTGGCAGAGACGAAGGGGTTGAGGAAGCTGGGAGTAGGATCCAAGAGGACCACAGGATCTGTCGTGACCGTGACAAATAGAGTGAGGGAAGGTAGCACGCGGGAGGGGGACCTATCAAGCTGTCTGCCCAATAGGCCTGGAACAAGTATCGGGCATGAGCAAGATGTTGGAGGAAAGGTCGTGGATGGGATTAAAAGTCTGGACTTGGGGGATGGAGACGATCAAAATACTGCTTTTGTTGCTGATACCACCTGCTCTTCCTCTGCCGCCTCCAATGACAGCAAAGCACATGATCCCTATAATGGAGAGACACCAGTTCCTAATAACACAGACCACGAGCTTGAATCTCATCAGACGCACACCCTCCGAAGCTCCAACCTCCCATATCTCTCCACTCTCTGGACCGTAGCCAAACATAGCCCTGGTTTGACAGCGATAAGTAAACGATTTTTCTTTGCTCCGATCCGAGCGTCCTCACAAACTCGCCCAGAATCGTCCCCAGTCTCTGACCAGACCAAGGCTCAGGACCAAGATCACGTTCATCGATTTAGACGTCAAATGGGAACGGCGGACCCCGAGCAGAGATGGCAAAAATCCGTGATTGTCGATATTGTGTCTTCAGATGGGGAGTTATGGACCAAAGTCTCGACTGTTACGGAAAGGAGATTGATATTGGAATTGGCGAAGGAAGGGTATGGAATTGATGATTGGGAGAGTGATACTGAGAAGAGCGAAAGCGACGATCAGGGAGAACACCCAGGATCCCTCACACCGTCGTCAGGAGGTCATGAATATGATATTGAACTACTTCGAACCGCAAAAGACCTATGTGCTGCTTCACGGATCGCGCCTCGAATAAATTACGAGAACCCTAAGATTCGATTCATTCTACCACGATTAGAAGAAGGTAGTGAATCTCAGGTTGATCGTATAATCTTGCAGATGAGAAACCTGGACATTGAAGTCATTTGCAAGAACAGCCCGACAGCATCCCAGTTTCCGCCCCTGTTATCAACCGCAACAACAAACCTATTCCATCAACCTTCAGCTTCTGCTGCCGTCAATGCCCTCCTCCCGTGCCTCTCGCCAACCACCTCCCCGATCCCAACCCTATCCAACAACCCTTCCCACCTGACCTCCACCATAAACCTCGATTGCACCATCCTCCTCGCCCTCCTCTCCGACATCTCTCATCTCCGCTCCACAAACCTCCCTCCCCACCCATCCGGCAAAAGCTCATTTCACGCAGCCATCCGAGCACAGATTGCCGCTGAAGCCCAAGCCGATGAAACAAACATTTCAGGAGAAACCAACTATCCCGCTTCCGGAGCAACACCATCAGCGCCCAAGAAATTCTCTCAAGCAACAGTATCACCATCAGAAAGGTTATTAGAAGCGGACCTCTGGCCCATAATGCGCGGCAGAAACCTGGTAACCACCCGCGAAGCCGCGAAGAGGATGAAAGAAATCGTTTCGACGATTGGAACGGAGTCTGAAAAGGCTCGAGTGGCAGGCTGGTTTGGACCGAACTTCTCCATCGATCCAACTAGCCTTGAAACAAACGACAACACCAATCATATGGATCAAGTTTGCATCCAAACCCTCCAACTCCATTCAGACTACCCGATCCCCTCAGACCTACACCTCCCCATCACCATTGTCCACTCCCCGTCCCCTCTCCCCTCACCACCAATCCCACTCCCTCTCTCCCCTCTAAACCTCTCCGTCTTCCTCACCGGTTGGACCCAAGACATCACGACCGTGACCTCGAATCGCGGGGTCGTTAGGCTTCTCGAGGAGGTTATCTGTGAGGCATTGGACGGGGATGAAGGGATATGGAATGGCATGGTCCGAGAAGGACATGGTTCTGCGGAGGAAAGAAAGTGGAAGGGACCCAGGGTTTGGGTCATCGGGAAGGGGAGGAGTTTGATTGGCAAGGAAAAGAAGATCGAGAGATAGGAAGTGATGGATAGGACAGGTGGATGGCTATAAACGGATTTGGGTTGGTTGATGGAAGAGAAAAAAAGAAAATTTGAAAAAGAAAAAGAGGAGTAAAAGTTATTCTCAGATGCATACATACATAGTCTTCTCTTCTCTTCTCGATCAAGGATAACCAACCAAGCAACCTACCAACCCAATGACAAGACAATCCATTCAAAAGAATTAAGTAATTACATCAGACATCAAAATCAATCCTTCCTTCCTTCCTCCATTCCATCCAAGACCCAAACCCAAACCCTAGAACCCCAATCCATTTATTTACCTTATCTATCCATTCATGCATTCATTCATTCAAGATCACTTATATCAGTTAATCAAGAAAGGGAAAGAAAGAAAAAGGTGGAAACAAAGTCTCGTATATCAACATGTACACATAACATTAAAATCCGTGACTATCTATCCGTTGCAAAACTACTAGGAAAAGGATTAAAAATGACCCCAACCAATTCCTCCCAGGAAAATTTACTTTTCCTGGAATCGAAATGCCCGACGTGGAGGTCCGCCTGCCTGGCCAGTGCAGTGCAGTGCCAGATACCACGTCTATCTAGGTACATATCTAGCTGGCCATGTCGGCAGTACATATACCATAAATATGCCCGGTTAAGACGACGTTGTCGTCGTCGTTGTTGAAAGAAGGCAAGATAGGGAGGAAGGAAGGAAGGAATGGCAACGGTGAGGATGATGAAATGAGATGAGTGATTTTCGTATTTCATAGAGCTGAACAATAGAGATAAAAAGTGGAAAGCGATCTATCTGTTGACGATGTTGCTTCATTTTATCAAATCAAAACAGCAGCCAAGATACCACCCAAAAGCGCAGTCATTCCAACTTGAACCATTCCCGCTCCGCTTCCACTCAAAGCGCTTGTAGTCGAAGAACTTCCGCTGCTGGTGGTGGTGCTGGTACTTGCCTCGCTCGAGCCGGTGGTGGCTTCCGCGGTGCTGGTTGCTGTGCTTGTTCCAGGGGCTTGGGATGTGTAGGTTACGTTTCCGGCGAGAAGAGATGAAGAGCCAGCGGTAGATAAAGTAGTGGAATTGATTGATACGATCCCCGGTGCGGTCTGGATGGAGGCATAGCTGGAAGATGGAATAGTGCTGATGGAGCTGACTGCAGATATCACGCTTGAGGTTGGATATATCATCTCTGAAGATGATGGCACGGTGGAGGTGCAGCTGGTTGAGACAACAGCAGTGCTGGACTCGACGACGACGGCAGAAGTCGTGGCGGTCTCAGAGGAGGCAGATACGACGCCCACGGAGGTTTGGGCCTGTGGTTGACCGTCGGAGTATTCTGTCACGGCACCTGTCATGGTGATCGTCGCGGAGATCGCGAGATAGGGGAAGGTGAGGGCGGAAAGGAGGAGCGTTGTTGGATACATTTTGGGAGATAGTGGAGTGGGTTCGGTTTCAGTCCGGTGAGGTTCAATGAGGTTCTGATCTCGTTGAGAGATACAGAAAGCGACCGGAGCAAGAGACGATGGCCAAGTTCCAATTTCGAGGGAGAAAATGATCTGCCCTGGCAAGCCGCAAAGTGTGGTTTGATTCGAGGACCGTTAGTGTGTTGGAGCCGTTGAACCGTTGGCTGGCACGGTGCGACAGGTTTTAAGTACAGCGAGGGAGGCGGTGGCAGACAGATTGGTAGGTAACGAGTGTGAGTTTGCAGACAAACAGAAACAAGAAGACTGGGAAGGGTGGCCTGTGATTGAGGCCCTTGTCTCACCTTATATGGATACGTTGGTTAGGTAGGACACGTAGTGAATGGATGCGCGCCTCCCTTTCTTGCATACCTTACCTATGTACCTTTCCGTCGGTTGGGACTTTGAGAGAAGCAAGCTTTGCACTCTGGGCTGGAACCCATCCAGTGGTATGGTTTGCCATCAGAATTATTACGCATGACGCAAGGGAGCACAAGAAAGAACAAGGCTTATTGGATGAATTTCGTGTTTCAACTGGTGGATGTTGTGGCGGGAAGGTGGAATTTACTGTCAATATGGAAGCCTAAGGGATGGTAGGGCATCGAAACAGACGTATGTGTGTTACTGGGATGGGTTTAGTGCTTCTTCCCAGTCGCCCGAATTGCGCGGTTCACGGTTCATGCTCAGAGCAGCCAGAAGGGCCAGGGATCCATGCAATTGCGGGGAGAGTGTCTCTTTCGCTGACTGACTGGACCTACCATGGGATAAAAAAAGACACTTACCATGGCGATCGATCACCTGAAACAAGAATCCGCTGAGGAATGCTGGTTCTTTACAGCCTGGTTGTGTCCACTAATGCTGTACAATACAACAAGTGTTTACCTATCAGCCTCCTGATGGCATGCATCAAGATCCACTGTGTGATGCCATCGGCCGACGACGCGTCTTCTATACGGCTCAGGCCATAGTCTTTCATGGCAGCTGCTCGGTCTATCTAGATCGTGAATGGATAACGACAGGCCACCATCTCAGGCACTATGTAGATATGGGCAGATTGATATGTGGAAAGATCCTACAGGGTACAGGGGTAACTTTGGAAAAGTTTGACCGACCCAACCTGAACACCAAAAACAGCACCCCATCCGGCACTCACCGATCGCGCAGTCCAGAGTCTAGAGGACGGCGATAGCGAGTCCAGGGACCCATTCTCAGCTTTGCACTCGGTCATTAGACTGGCAGTAATTGTCAGTGTCGTCTCAAGGGTTGAAATTTTGTTGAAGATCTCATCCAGGAGAAGCAGGGCCGGTTCACTCGAATTATCCTACGCTGATCGATGGTGAAATAGTGTGACAACTGCTGCCACCTGTGAGGATATATTCCAGTACACTCAAGCGAATCAAATAGTTCAGCAGGCTTGAAGAAGGACAGGTCGACGGCAGTAGTTCTTCAAAGTACAATCCAGTATGCCAAGGTCAAGATTCGGATTATCCAGGTAGAATCTTGCTTCCATGGCCGTGAGGGATCACCGGGTCGACCACAATCAGGCCAGTTATTCTCTCTCTGAGCATATTACTTACTGCATGGCTGTGTTGAAGACCTGTATGCCCTCAGCCGTCGAAAATGAACAATGCTTCGTAGCACATGTCCAGTAGCACTTGAGATCCTTGGCGGTACTTCCAACGCCAAGACTACCTACAGTAGTACAGTCCCTACTCTAAGTACAGTAAGTACTGTAGTACTTACAGTAGTCCTTACTGCCCGCTTCTCCAATTCTCATCATGATGCTCAGCAATAGCGCTGTAATTGGCTTGCTCAGTAATTTGGATTGATCCTGAAGCCTTCCACGTTGACAGTCCTCATAGCCGCTTTGGCTTACTGTGTAGCAAGATGTCTTTCCTGTCGAAGATATTCACAGCCTTGGGGCTTGTTTTGCTCGTCCATTCGTACGATTCTCACCCCCATCCTCACACTACAACTGTAACTAACTGAGCCTGCCAGTGGATATTCTGCATACGAGCACGCCAGCCTATACAGCCATTTGCAACATGGCAGCATCTCCGCAGCGTCGGCTGTACCGCTAGATATCAAAGTTGAGACAATTGTTGCGGTGATAATACTGTCCTTCGCCATTGTCCTCGGTGCAGAACCATTAAGACCAATATCATGGAGTGTGTGGGCCGGCAAGATCGAGAAAGCAGGCGGACATGCCAATCCGTTCAAAGCCTTGGAGGAAAGACCTGGACTTGTAGATATCAGGGTAAGGTATTCATTCAATGGTATGAACAGAAAGGGTGCTAATTATACTCCAGGCAAAGCGCAAAGAATTTGCTGATTGGGTCCGCGAACGAGACACGATTGTCAAGAGCTAGTCATACAATAGAACAAAATATCAATACCAAATGTGCTTCGTCTGAAAGCAGATCTCCAGAAGTTTATTCATTTGCATGGGGTCAGGATGCAACCTGTGATGTGCTGAAGCCACTGCTCACAGACAGGTGCATAAAGCTGCGGAAACATTCTTGGACATCGTCAGACATCATACTTCCGGGCCATGCTATAACACTTTAAAAAGAAGCGTGATCCTACTCGTTACAGCAGGCCTAGGATATGAACCCGACCCCGAGGCGCTTTTCGTCCCTGGAAGAGCCTCACTTCCTTGATTTCACTTGTCGTATCTCCTACCAGAACGACAGTATCAAGATGTTCTCCCGCTCAAGTATCCTATTACCCACTCCATTACAGTCGATGATGAAGTCTGAACTCCCAGCTCGATATCAATTGATATAATATGGTCTTCATGTGTGACGAACGATCCCCATATCTCTCAGAATAAGGTGCGAGAGCCTCTGTACGCCCGCACAAGCTTCAAACTGGATCTCATCTGGACGTGTACAAGGGAATATGGAGGAAAGGAGTTGTGAGCCAAATCCATCAATTGTTAGATATGAAAAGGACATGAGCCAAACCAAGCTGTAGAAGGAAACTTGTATAACGAAATCTCAGCGTATCTAGACCTCAAGCTGTTATCGAGCATGGTATGCTCAGCACTCCTTGTGAATGTCGATCGACTTGCGAATAATGTCATATATCCTAACTTAGAATTACTACCACTCATATCAAGTTTGTATTACGCAGAAATACTCATCGAAAATTTATTCTGATCTATTGGAAGTCTATATGTTTATATTTAGTTTCCGTACATCGTTTATCCAGGTACGGTGCTCTGAGTCTATTGTACGCTTGCCTTTCGGACATTATCGCCATTTACATGTCGACCACCTCAAACTCCACTCCTATCAATATCAGATTCTTTGCTTGACATATATCACCACTATCCCACCAATTGCACCGGCCAATCATCGCAGAAACGTAATTCACGAGTCGCGGATCCTTCTGGTGTTTCAAGCTTCAGCCCCTGCCCGCTCCAATTCCGGCTTGTCCTTCTCTCTGGTGAGAACAGTCCGGTATGACCTGACCGCTGCGCCCGGTGGATACGGAGACACTTCATTTGCTGGCCCGCGCACAAGGTTGACCTTGACTGGTCCTACCTTGCAGTGGAATCGCTGAAGCGACATTTCCTTATTTGGATTTAAACCGATTTGAAGATCTCGCATTTCACGTTCATTCCTCTCGGAAGATGGTTGTAAGTCCACACCTACATTTAATTTTTCTCTGCACCACAACACCAAGTAAATGGGCTTTCAGCCACATTGCGATTGGTTCTCTGGTTTCATAATTCGCGTCGATTGGGTCTCTTTTTAGTGAAACGGACATCCTTGCTCTAAAAGCAATATGGTTGGGCATGATCAAGCAAAACATATGGGGCTCTCTGTGCGTCTTCCCGGTCATAGCGGTCTCTGAACAGGTATTTCGGAATGGTACTATCAGATGGCAATAAATGGATGTACAGCCCTGTGAGATATGCACGGTCGTGTGCTGACATTTGGGCCCAATATTGATCCGTCAAGTTGCAATCGCAACTCAGCCCAAAATGTCGATGCAACCTGCCACCCAAGGACTGAAGTGGACTTCGAGGATTGTCACCGCTCTTTGCTGCCACATCATGTTTACCAGCAATCAAATTTGACCCCGTTGGATTCAGTCATGTCTTTTCGTTCCATTGTGTGCCCCAAAGAGTCGTCGTATTGTCGTTATGTTCTTCGTTGAAGCGTCCCAGTCTCCGTCGGAGCTGTCATGTCAGCATACAGACTTCCAAATGTTCCATACACAGACAGGCTTGGCGACGAGCCGTTTTACATTTACTCTGATACTTCAGCGTTGTTACAAGGCAAAGGCTTTTCTCGAATGACTCCGCTGACTCGGCGATTGTCGTCACATCTCCAGGGTCATCATTCAAACCACCAGCAAAATGGTTATAAATCTGTAACTTCGATGTCGAGTACAAAAGGCCCGGCAAGCAAGCCACGGCTGATGCTCATGGGTCAGAGACGGTACGGAGGTTTCGCCGACGAGGATCTCATGGCTGACGGCAGAACAGGAGCGGCAAATCTTCGATTACGAGTGTGGTCTTTCACAAGATGCCTCCTCAGGAGACATTATTCTTGGAGTCGACCACCAGGATCCAGAAAGATTTCATGCAGTAAGTTCATCATCTGGCAGATGGGATTGTCATTCACATAAACAGCTCGTTCATGGACTTCCAGATCTGGGATTTTCCGGGTCAACTGGACTACTTCGATCCGGATTATGACGATGTGGAAATTTTTACTGGAGTCGGAGCTTTGATCTGGGTTATTGATGCCCAGGACGAATACGAGGAGAGCTGCAGCCGCTTAGTGACAACGATATTGAATGTTCGTCCATTATACCCGGATATGCATATCGAAGTATTTGTTCATAAGATCGATGCCTTGAATGCGGAGCTCAAAGCTGATGTCCTCAATGACATCCAGCAACTCGTCGAGGATAGCCTCAACGACCAGGAATACGCAGATGTCCCTGTCAACTATTATCTCACATCAATATATGACCACTCAATCTTTGAGGCATTGTCCAAAGTTATGCAGAAGCTGATCGGACAGCTACCGACATTCGAGAATCTGCTCAATATCTTGGTCAACAGCTGCGGTATGGAGAAAGCATATCTTTTCGATACCCAGACAAAGACATATATAGGCAGCGATACCCGTCCTATCGACATGGAAGTGTATGAGTTATGTTCTGATTTTATTGATGTGATTGTTGATACATCTGAATTGTTTGGCTGGGTAAGGGAAGATGAAAACGGCAAAGGATTGGGTCCTCAGATGGATGAGGTGGAAAGCACGGTCACAGTGCACAATGACACAATGATATATTTGAAGGAGATGAATAGGTATGGTTCCAAAAAATGCTTCCTTGACTCTAATCAAAAGCCGTACTAATTCGAGTCTATAGATACCTCTGCCTGGTCACTGTCATCAAAAACCCCGCAGCAAAAGACAAAAAGGGTCTCATAGACTACAACTGCCATATATTCCAGGATGCGCTGGGCGATGTTTTTGCCAAAGGCTGGGAAAAAAAGGAGGCAGAAGGGAATGCATCACTCTACGAACAGGGAGAATCTGCGGCAGATGACTCCAGAGCAAGACTGCAACTCGCCGAGCAATTATGAGAAGGACGTTATGGTAGTCCTGATCGTTGGTTTGACTAAAGGACAACATGCGTGTTCTCCCGGCCACAGGGATTTTGCGATCTTGACTTGTATTGGGAGGCGGAAAAGTGATCCTGGCCTCAGCGCCCCTTTGTACCTTAGCGACAGTATATGGCATTTTTGAATACAAGGTACTTTTGCAGCTTTGAACAACCATCTCTTTGTACTCGGGACTCCACTCTTGGAGAGCTGTGCATCTGCTCTTCAAAGCCTCAAGTAGAGCCAGAAAGCAATTGCTCGCTTCTATTCAACATACGTGCATACTTGACAGAGTAATGATCATCAATGAGCTGGATAAACACATCGCCCGGGACACCGCCGCGTATGCTAGTGCTCGGTGTTGGGTCAAGTCCTAATCACTCACTGGCTGAGATCCGGAAGACTAAACACTGTGAGCTGAACTTGAGCATGGAAGGCCTCATTTTTAGATGTTCTTTTGCTCTGATTGCGTTCTACTGTACCTACTCTGAATACCTTCAGCACACGTTCAGTACGGTACCATAAATTGTCCACCGCAACACTCCGTGCTGTACGTAGACAGCCATGCCCAACAGGACTGTTCTCGTTCCCCCATCATCCGCTCTGAGTACTTATTGACTTACTCCACTGCGGTGACCATCCCAGAGGGATTAGCCGACTTTCTCATTCGACCTTCTTTGATTAGCGTCTTCTTTTCGGCCCTCCCGAACCAACTCCTCGACCAGCTGATTTCGGATTGCTCACGAAATTGTAGGGCGATTGTTTGTACCTCACGCTGGATCAGCCACCTTCCCGGAACCAACATTTCATCCGTCCATTTCTGTGCTTCCGTGGCTTGCTAAACAGTAGCTGAAGCTGGTTCGTCTCGTGATATGATGCCGCAAATGGCGATCTTGTATTGTACCACCCAGCCCCAATTGCTCAGAAAAGCGCTGTACCTGTAAGACTCAACTTTACGCCATACGGCTGACATAAGAGAGCTACAGGAGGATTACGATGATGCCGATCTATTTCATTTTCTCTTAGAAAACTTCATGAAATGATCCTAAGCCTGGTAATCGATTGCATGATTACTATGAAGGTCCTCACCTGCTGCCTGTTTGGTATTAACATACCTTCATTGCTGCGGTTCTTCCAGCAAGGTCCTCGAATCTTCCGTTGATCTTACTTCGATTGAATGTGTTACGATTATTGACAGAGAACATATTTCTTGCGACTTTCAATGAGCTCTTCCCTGATTGTTTTCCTTTCTGTCATTCAGCGAACATTGTTGTTCGTGATTCATTCTTTTGCGGTAATGCACGCTGTGTGCATTTGCTCGGCTACGACCATTCCTTGCGGTTGCAGTCCTTGAACATATTGACATTGCAGCGCATATCCTCGTCCTTGCTCCATATATCAGTGGAAGTTGGACGTTGTCAGCTCTATAAATGTCTAGAATAGACCAGGTTTTTCTACCTTCCTCTGAGATGGCTTCCAACACCTTCAGTACAGCTCTTGGGTACGACAGCTCAAGTGCCCTCCTTGGACTACCATCAGAGCTTGTGCTGCATCTAGCGAGTCAGGTAAAGAATGTCTCAAGAACCTCGCAACAGCAGCTAACAAACAGCAGATTCAGTCACACCGCGATCTCGTCAATCTTGCGTTGACCTGTAAAGGCCTCGAACGTAACTTGCGACGGTATCTGTACGAGGCACTAGAGATCAAAGTTCCCAATGATCCGAAATCGCTCAGTAGTTTCCGGTTGTCCAAATTCCTCCTCCAACCGGACGTGTTGTATTGGGTCAGAAAGATTTATATTCGGCCAGCGGACCCCAGTCGAAGCATCGAGCAAATCAACAGTGTCGCAAAAGCTGGGCCTTTTGAAGAAGATCTATCAGACCTTTTGAGCAGAATTCCACGTAACAGAATTGTTACGTTTTCGTAAGCCATCCCCGACTCCCCATCTTGCACAACTGGATTGACCATTTCAGCCATACTCTCAAGTCTCCTGTCTCCCAGGATGTCCTTGAATCACTATTCGACCACCACCATGATAGCCTTAGAGAGATCCAGCTATTCCATATCGGCCAATGGGACCGAGAACCGTTTACGCTACCCCGCTATTTATCCAAAGCTCAGTGTTACTTCATCCCTCGAGGCTTGAACATGAGCTGGACCATCTGCCATAGCCAAGACACAATCAAATCCCTTCGTCTCGTGAACGGAAACACAACACTCAAACAAGCCGACAGAGCCCGAAATGCTACATTCATTGACCAACCCCCTCAGATCATGAAAGACTTCAACACAAACCTTCCTCTCCAAGATATGCCTCAACTTCACGACCTTGAAATTCTATCCATGAACCTCCACCCCTTAATCCCTACCACCACTTTGTCACTTCCTCAGCCCCTTTTCCACAACCTCCGTCGCCTTGTGCTCGAATCATGTTGGGGATCCACCGAATTCCTCTCTCTTCTTTCCCGATCCTTCCACGCCTTTCCATCTTCGTCCATCCAGCTTAAGCATTTCCAGTTTCGCCACGAGCTCGTAACCCAACAACTCATCCAATCCCTGCAATCTTTCCTGTCCTCGTTCATCGGTCTCGAATTCCTCAGCATCTTACTCGAAAATACCAGCGCCGCGAATTTCCCTGAAAGCGTCAAGAGTTTGATCTGTGGTCATGGCCCAACGCTGAAGAAATTGGTACTGGAATGTAGGATAGGTCCGAGGCTGACGGTCGCACATGATACGAGTAGACCGTTTGGGAGTGGCGAGTGGAATAGAGAGCTATGGGATAGAGGGATGAGGGAGATTGGGGAGTTGTGTCCTGGGTTGAAGGAGTTGGGAACTGGGGTGGGATGGGACGGTGGCTTTGGTGTGGTGAGTATTTGATTCTTATGTTTTTACAATTCTCCTATCATTATGTCTCGTTGAAAGATTTGAGGTTGCTGTGTGTTACATATCAGATTTGACGGGACGTCGCAACTATATCGTATTTTTCTTTCATCCCATCCTCGCCTTCTCATCCCTCAAGCTACGACACTTACCATTAACTAACGCATCGTCTTCCCACCTCGCCCAGTCCTCTGCGTCCTCCACCTCTTCGCCTCCATCAATTCCGCCCCCTCTCCTAACCCTCCTCCCCCTCAAAACCCTCCACATCCGAAATTTCCCACCCCTCAACTCCTTGGCCTTCTCTCAAACTCCTCGATCTCCATCTCCAACCTCGCCTCCACCATTCCTTTCATCTCAATTTCCATCTCCGGCTCCTCCATCTCCCCCAACACCCCTATCCATCCTATTAACGACCTACCTCGACGCTCAATTCCGATCCTATTCATCTCTTCCTCAACAAACAACCCAGCAGAATCCCACCTCGAAATCCGACCCACCAAACCTCTCTATGATCATCATAGGTCAGACCCCATCCCCTTCGATCCCGTTCTCGCAAACAACGGTTCCGATATTCGCAAAGAAACGGTATTTCGTTGTCGATTGGTTCGAAGATCGGTTTGGGAGGTGGAGGGCCGTTGTTAGTGAGGTTGAAAGGTTGGGTCTGGGCGGCCGGGGGGTCGGAGGAGGAGGAGAGGGTGGGAGGACTGGATGGGACGTCGGGAGAGCTAGTTTGGAAGGAGAAAGAAATCATCACATCAATATTAAAAATATTGTCGAAGATGAGGAGAGATCTGAAGGGGTTTTAGAAGTTAGGTGGGGACGGTAGGAGATATGAGTATAGGTAGATTTATAAGAAGAGACGAATCAAATTATTATAGATGTTATTTGTAGATAAGATGGATGAACGAGATGATGAATGAGTTGATAAGACTAAGAATCGATGACTAGATAGGAGACGAGAGCAGAGGAGACGAGAGCAGAGGAGACGAG
>LCWF01000019.1:0-171276 GCA_001006345.1 Phaeomoniella chlamydospora | reverse complement strand
ACGAGAGCAGAGGAGACGAGAGCAGAGGAGACGAGAGCAGGGGAGACGAAGAAGATTAAAGGAGAGAAAACCAGAAAGAATATTTAAGAAATCATTTCTATTAACTAGTTAGTTATTCAAACAAGTTAAAAATAAAAATAAAAACAAAAAACCCAAACAAAAAACCCAAACAAAACTTTCCGAATATCTAATCTCTCTCTCTCTCTTCCCATCCCCCTATCTTTTTAAAAGGCATACAGCCCTTTCCCCTTCCCCTTAATTTCCCCAGTTTATTTTTCCTCGCCGTGTTTTTCTGGCAGCAGGGTTCATGAATAGAATAATATTCGAAAAAAAACATGGCATGATATATATCACTGATCCATCCTGTCTTCGAAGTTCGGATTCTCCATTGTGGGATAGGAATGTGAAAGGATTTGGTTAGATCGGATGAGTAGATGCGTCTTCTTTTCCTATATATGTATGTATGTATGTATGACCTTGCAAGACCTTTGCATTGATACGAGCTTGTTCGTTTTTGGACTGGGGGATGAGAATCTTGTTTGTCTTGTGTCTGATGATGTCTGGACCCAGAGAGAGAGAGAGAGAGAGAGAGAGAAAAGGGGGGAGTAAACGGGTAGAATGTTGATGAAGTACAGCGCTAGTAGAGGAGGATGTTCAAGTAAGTTCTAGCCCTTGAACGACAGGATTCTGCTGCATATCGTTTTTCGTCGAACTTTTCTCGATTCCTGCCTGTTACGGGAAAGAATAGTTCGTGGGGGCATCTTGTGTTCGCTGTGATGAATTAGACTGCTCCTCGTGTCGGCGGGAACATGGCACACGGTCCATATCTTTAGGTATTGAAGCTTTCGTGTAACATGCCTGGTGTCGGTGACCTGGGAAACCGGGAGATACAACGGTTGCAAGTATGTGTGCTCTGCAAAGTATGATCTGGTCGCTCAGAAATAAAAAAAAAAGTTTTTTTTACGTCGTAGCTAACTCGTAGAAGGGTACGCCACGTAGGTTCGGCGAAGAATAATCAGACACCATGGCATCATGAGCCCAAGTACAACCATGTAGTCAAACGATAGCAAAACAAGAATTGAAGGTTTCGTGCATGATTGTTCTCACATCAACTCTCTGTTTGGTCTCGTCCTGTTGCTTCTGAACCTCTTGAAGAACGTCGGCAGTTATCTTTGCGTTCGTTGCCGAGTTCTGCATTTTTCTAATCGCATATAATATCCACTGTCGTTCATCTTGGTCATCTTCTTCACAACCCCACATCAGTAAGGGCCAGAGCATATTCACGGGTAATGATTCCTCCGGACCTTGCGCATCGGTTATGAGTTTGGCCATTTGTCTGATGATAATAGTTGCGTTGACGACTTCGGCCGTGCGAGGGAGGGATTTGTAAGCCACACGGTGTAGATGGATGAAACTTGCGTGGTAATTAGCGAGGTAAGTCCGGAGACTGCGGGTCATTGAGGCTGCTAGATTCTCTGAAAGATATGGTGTCTGTAGACGACCTGCGACCGCATGATCCATGAGAATAGGGCGCTGTTGATACAGAGCTTGAATATCTTTTCTGATAACTGCGGCTATCGCCATGACTTCAGTTTCATCTTCGACTGTGCCGCGGTGACGATGCCACTGATCGATCTTCGAGGTTCGACCCATGAAAGATTGCACTTTGTGGAAGAATTGGTAAGCTGGTTTGGAAAGAGTGTCGTAAAGGGCATCTTCGACGTCGTCCTCTTCGACACCGAGTGGGTTTTGAGACGGGCTAAGGTCTAAGCCAATAACTGTGTCATCTTCCTCTGAAAGAAAAAGACCTTCGCCGCCTGCGGATACAGCGCGCGCATCGAGGAGACGTATCCAAGAGATCAAGCGTTTTTCTGGATACATTTTAGGACTGAATGAGAGCGAAAAGCCTGCAGTTGGGGAGAGAGCAGGAATCTTACCTGGTGCGTCGAGGGTTCTGAGATCGAGACAGCGAAAGATATTGTACGCTTCGCGCAGATTTGCGTGAGCGAAAGTAGCTCGATCTGTGACAAGCTTCGTAGTCTGTCAGCGTGTGCTTGTCTGATACAATCTAACGGTGTGATTGTTTAGCTCAGCAGGAAGTGAGACTCACATCAATGTAACTAAGCAAGAACAATACTGCCAGAATATGTTGAAGCTCGTTGGCAATACGTTGAGTATTGGATCCTGCGTCCATGATAAAGTCTGACAAAGCTCTTCGGCTCTTGTCATAGTAAAATACATAGTTGTTCGTTCGGATGTCAGTCTTCTGCTCGAGTTGCAAGGCGGAAAATGCCATTACGGCATACTTGACCATACTGGATGACATCGAAGCGAACAGCTTCCTCATCGCGACCCATCGAAACTGGGTCTCGACTGGAGCAAGGATTGGGGGTGCATCAGACCGCTTGAAGTAATCCGATAATTGGTTGTCATCAGGTATAGCCCCGAGGCTGTAATCAAATGACGACGATGTCGGCATTGCATCTTTTGCAGAAGAACCGGTATCTGGGGTTCCTTGAGGCTGTTGTTGGGCCATATTGCCGGCTCGTGAGATCCCAGGTGAGAAATAGTCATTGTTCATAGGCACTGGATCAAATTGATTCCATTGTCCTGGTGAGATTGTCGATGACTGAGTATCATCCCACATAAAGCTAGCGTAGTTGAACAGTTCGTTGAATGTTAAATCGTTGCTTGAGATCCCGGTCGGGTAAGGAAAAGTCGAGACGCTTTGCCCAGTCGTCAAAGGGTCCACATAGGCTTCCATGGGTTGCGTGCGAGCAACTGTGTCTCGTGGAGGCCGAACCGGGCTGCTGTGGACATGTTCAGTCATAGGGAGTTCTGTCTGAGCCCCCATTGGATCTGGGGCCCAATTACAGTCCAAGCGAAGTCTCCGACAGTGACCACACTTGGGACGTTCTTCATTGCAGCGAACTTTGCGACGCCTATATTAACGAAGCGATCAGTCTTGTCCGGAAGAAATCTTTGGCGACGCCCCGCGTCTCTCACTGTTTACCTGCAGGTTAGGCATCCGTTCTTCGTCCTGGCTGGTCGGCGAGGTTGGCCGTCAGGGTCAGATTGTTTCCACGTCGTATACATCGTCGGTTTGATTCAGAGACTGACAGAATACGAAGATTGTCATTGTGGACAAGGTGATAGTCCATCTCGTGCTTGCAGGTCTTTTCTATTTCTTCATTTACCACAGAGTATGGTCCCGATATCAAAGCTCTAAAACGGGCCGTGACCACCGGGTTGATTTGAGTTTCAAAGACGACAGAACCATGATGATCGCTATGCAGTAGTGAGTGGGTCTCTAGGGCGTAAGGATCTCTCAGCCCGTTATTCCTAACATACCACAGCAGCATGATACTTACTCAGAGTAGTATGTACTCGGAGTATTCAAGCACCATGTTTCCCCCGCCGTTCCTGTTGGACGTGGCTTGTCAGTCTCTCATCGACTTAGCGTACCCTCATCCTCTCGAGCAATTAGGTTCTATGTGGGATATACAGAGTTTCTCTACAGCAACGTCAATGACCGCCAAAAGCTGAACTACATGTATGCGATCCGATAGATTTCCAGAGCCCTTGGTTGATATCATCTCGAACATTGCTGGAATCGGCCCAACTTCGCTCAGGCTTCGTCAAATATTCGGTCTTGTGGTTGCTCTACATTTGGGAATTGGTGGTCAGGTGGTTGTACAGTATTCCGTTATCACTCAAGCTTCTACACAATCCCTGCAACTCCAGCTGAACCGCCCAATCCCCTCGCATCGAAGGAAGGTTGGTAGTGTCGTTCTTCCATCTCGTACCCTCCAATCTCTCGTTGACATTCGATGCGGTCAGCGCACCGATGTTTGTATACCGAGTCAGCATCCATACCTTCAATCAAGAACATCAATGAACCTTTGGACCGAAACAGAGCACCTTGGTTGAAGCGACGCTGGGATGTGTCGCATAGAAGGATGGGCGTCGGTCGCATGGAAGCCTGCATCATATTTAGATGCCTCTCAGTTGTCATTGGGCAGAAGCTAATTAGTCTGTTCTCCTCAGCAAGGATCCCGGGAACGTATCTTCTGGAAACACTCAACACTCTCTGGCCCATCAGCAAAGCCAAAGTCGGTCTATCCTTGGTTTCACATAATGGTAAGACGGTCTGTCGGTCCGGGTTATTATCGAAATGAAGTAGGTCCTATCTTTCACGGTGAATCGCTGCGATCTATGGTAGGCTATCATATGTCTCCTGGTCTGAAATGGTCCGCATCTGCTGCTCGGATCGAGTACTTACTGAAAGCAGGTTTTGGCTTCTTCATCAATGACATGTACGAGATTGTTGAGACGGTGTTCTAATTCCCCATGGGCCCAGATGTCAAAGGCGCGTTGAACTGATGTGCATATCAACCTTTCGGCCCCGTAGGCGGGATATGTTCAGTCCCCAGATTACTTCAGGCGATGCAAGGCCAGAACATAAGGCGTACTTCCATATACGAGAAGAAACAAAAGACTTCACTGTAGTCGACATCTCGGAGAAATATTACATATGAATGTAGCCCGCTGCCGTCAATTGACCGAGCTTTTTGCGCTGTGTGCGATATTCTACACCCCGAGTAGACCTTTAATTCTATGAAGTATTGATGTTTCAGCCGAAAATGGGCCGATTTTCGAGGCACCATTGAGATGCATATGGACCTTGCATATTAATTAACTGTTCCAATTTGGTTCATTTCGGTGTCACCGCTCTAAAGTTTGAAGCACATTATGGAACCAAGCCAAAGAATGGTACTCGCCTTTTACTTCACGAAATGCGAAATGCCTGCCCTACCTGGGGTGGGCTGGGCCGTGCTGGGCCGGGCTGGGTTGGACGAACCGTAGAATGGTTTGAAAATAGCTTTATGGATGTTTGCATGCGTGACAAGTACGGCCTGGATATCCTGGTACAGTAGATAGGTAGGTAGGTTAGGTCAGGTATGCTCACAACTTACTACACTCACAATGCTCATCGGGTCCATTGAACCTTCATCAGGTCGCCAGATCTAGCCCTGCCAACATAGTTTGGGGCTTGGTGATCCGTACACTCATCTTCTTCCATTTGCTGCATTGTACCATGTACTGAGTTCGCTGGAGTTGCTGTCGACATGTACATAGTATGTGCAGTGGGTAATGCACCTTTGAATACAGCCTTAACCGAAATCTGGGCGACCGTACCATCGTCTCCTCTTGAGTGCCTTCACACCAACCTAGAGAGCCAACAAAAGTAAAATAAACCATTAGCGTCTTCCACCATATCTCACTGCTTCAGTTGACGTGCTTTTCAGTGGATTCTAATCTCGTTGTCAGATTGCTAGCGTACCGGGCATCTATCGTTGGGCCGAGAAATAGAGCTCCATCCATCTCAACTTTGCCCACGACTAACCTCCTCTTTGATTGGTTTAATTCTTCCTAACATGAAATCGCTCCCCCGTTTCTACTCACTCTATCAAACTAATGCAGCCCGGACCATGCACACTGCGAAGGATCATGGCTTGTCAGCTTCAGGCTTACCATCCAATTTGAGTACGGTAGCATTGGCCGCACGGGGCCTATCGTATACAGAGCCAGGGTGATGGACAGTTCACGTACCTGCATGTAGGTTCGCAACCACAAAGATTGCGCTTTCAACACCGTGGATTTCCATTTAATCTTGTTCATTTCATACTGTGCGTCCGACTGGAGGTATTCTCGAAGGATCTCCTAAATGTCAGAATGTTAGCGCAATATCCCCCCCGATTCCTTGTGCTAGGTGTTATTGCGTCCTTTGCTGTTTTCGGACTGGTAGCTCAATTCGTAAGTTGCGACCACAACCTGCGACACGGTCATTTCATTGTAGAGGCATTGGCACTGACATGGACTGCTAGTTCTTTGCGACTTCTTCTACCGCGGCTGCCCAGTTCTCCCCGTTCAAAACCCACTTCTCAGATGACGACACTCTCCGACCCGGCGAGGTCGTGATGGTGACAGGAAGCACTGGTACCAACGGCTTCTCGGGGATTCCGGGTTTGAAAGACCAAGTGTACGAGAACCGGATGTCATACGCACATCGTCACGGTTATGGGTTTTTCTGGGCGAACTTTTCAAGCTACGGCTTTGACAACGTCCCCGCGTACTGGAATAAAATCCCGATACTACAAGAAGCATTTGAGCGATTTCCTGAGGCGAAATGGCTGTGGTGGTTGGATCTTGATGCCATCATTATGACACCAAGTCTCGATCTTCATACCCACGTTCTGGGCGAGGAGGGTATGAGGAGGAATATTGTGTATGACGCGGAGGTCAACCAGCCAGGCGGTAGTAAATCTGGATATAGAACACCAGCGCACATAGACCCCAAAGATGTTAACTTCCTCATTGCCTCTGGCGGTTGGGGGTTGAATGTGGGTAGCTTTCTGCTCAAACGAGGAGACTGGGCAGACTGGCTATTGGAGATGTGGGCAGATCCACTCCAAATCCAGCAAGAGAGCGTCCTACCAGAGAATGATGCCTGGACTCGCCTATGGAGAGCACACAAGATAGTACGAGACCACACCGGTTGCACCAACCAACGGGCTCTCAATGCATATCCATCATACAACGCTCTAGGCGCTCATTGGCAGGAAAGCGATCTATTAATGCATTTTGCAGGTTGTGGGTAAGTCTTTCCTACCTCTCCATCCTCCAAATCACAAACGAACCCCTATCCATGGCCGAATGAATCCTAACTAAAACCCCTCAACATCAGATCCGGCACATCCTGCCCCGAGAAATGGCAAGAAGCCTGGAACCAACGCGAACCATATGAAGTCCCTGGCTTCATCAAAACCCAACTCAAAAACGACCATGCTCATATCGAAGACGTAGAACGAGGCGACGGCTTGAAATTCCCTACCTTTGCAGCGTTCAAGGAATGGGCCGAAAAAGTTTAGTCCTGGTCCACGCGAATTATGACGAATTTTTCCAATCTATTTAACTTATTTTTGTTGTGGGGGGGGGGGGGGGGGCTCTCTTTTTTTATTTTTTAGCCCTTCTTCTTTCGGGTTCGGAGTAGAAAGAAAAATATAGATAGAAAAGATTGACTACGGTTCTGGGGAAATCGTCTGGGAGTCCAATATGCTTTTATATTTACGTGTCCCTATTATTTTTTGAATTTCTTTTATTTTCAAGATTTCGGCATCTATCTCAATCTTTCCGTTCCGGATTGATCAGGTCACTCATGAAACCTACTATTATACGGACTGGAGTTTATATGAGAGTAGGAGGCCAAAGGGAAGGAAATGTTTACCCTGAAAATGCGTTGGTGTCTGTCTTCGAGACTGCGAAGTTACAGTGGTTCGAAGAAGATGTAGTAAGAAATCAAATGGGGGGAAATTAGGAAAATGTGCAAGCAGAGACTTGAGTAGCTCGGTTACGAGCATCAATTGCAATCGTAATTGATATATTTTTGAAAATTCATATGGTATTGAAGCATTTTTCTATATTCTATTCTATCTCTATTTCTACCGACCCACCTACCCTGTCTATCTATCAAAATGACAATAATCCATCATTCTCATGTACTCAGATCTCCGATTTCATCCACCCAAGGAATCGATACCTGAGCGCCCTTTCTCCCCACCGTGATGGCGGCCGCCAAATTCGCCCTCTCAACCGCCTCCTGAATGGCCCTCCCCTCGAGGACAGCCACTGCGTAAGCGCCGATAAACGTATCGCCTGCGGCCGTCGTATCGACGACATCGACTTTCCTCGCCGCCACGGTCCCGCTCCTTCCATCCGACGTCGCGTAATACACGCCCTTGGATCCGAGGGTGATCAAGACGTTTTTCGTTCCGAGGTCGAGGAAGCGTTTCGCTATTCCGGGCAGGTTGGCGGCTGTGACTTCGGATTCCGGGATGGAGGATAGGATCGCGGCTTCGGTTTCGTTGAGGACCAGGTGGGTAATTGATTTGAAGGCGGGGTCCGGGAGGGGGATGGCGGGAGCCGGGTTCAGGAGGACCGGGGTTTGGGTGGAAGAGGCGATAGAGAGGATTTGGAGAACCGTTTCCTTGGGGATTTCGAGTTGGAGGATAACAAGTGAAGGGGTCGGGGATAGGGGTTGCGTGAAGAGGGAAGGGGTGAGGGTATAATTGGCACCGGGGGAGAGGAGGATGCGGTTTTCTCCTGTGGATTCTTCGACGATGATGATGGCGACGCCGGTTTTTGTGGAGGAAGAGGAGGATGTCAGGATCGAGGACGTGTCGATGCCGCTTTCTTGGAGGGATCGGAGCATCATCGTTCCCATCTCATCTTTTCCGACGGCTCCCAGCATCTTCACCACGACCGTTCCTTGCGTCGGCGTCGCCTTTGAACGTGACAGTTTGGCACATGCGACGGCTTGGTTGGCACCTTTGCCGCCACATCCAACTTCAAAACCCGTTGATGTCAGCGTTTCTCCCCCGGCGGGAACCCGGGATGTATAAGTGACATAGTCAACGTTCAGCGATCCAATCACTGCTATAATAGGCAGAGACGACATATTTTCCGGCACCAGTCTTAATGGAACCCTAATCTCTTTCAACGACAGCTTAGTGCACCGGATTCAAAGAACCACAAGGCCTGCAGGATGTTGCAGTGTCTCCTCCGAATCAGTAATGTGAACTGGCCAGGAAGAGGAATGTCTGGATTGGGGCTAGTTGTAGGAGATTTGTTTGGCAGGATGCTTGGTGAAGGCACTGTATCGATAGTACAGTACTTTCAAATAGTTGATAACGAATACTGGTTGTTGGATCCTTGGTGTTCTTCCGCCGACGTCTCACCGGTAACATTGATTCGTGGGGAATCGAATATATGAAAAGATATGTGCAGTACAGTACAGCCCGATCTGGCCGGCGATTCCCCGCTACTCCGCTTGATCCACTTGGATAGGACGTTGTCGGTCCACGGAGAGATGACCGTCCCAACAACTCACAAGTGGCTGTCAAAACGGACCTAGAATTTTTCGGTGAAACCAGAACGGCTTTGTCTGGCGTGTTGATAATACGTAGGTTGGTCATAGAAATGAGAACATGATATGTACAGCGTAGTTATTCTATAAACTAGACATGCTAGAAGAGCCTAACCCACGATTATCCAGGCTCCTGTAGTCGCCTTTCCATATTCTGTGCTTTCTAACCACTTCATCTTTCACCCTACTAGCATGTCTTCCCACATCTTGGACTGTGGCAATCATCTTTCTTCTGACTCCTTTTCCCCCACAGACAAATGCGGCCAGGATCAACAGGATGACTCCAATGAATATATCCAGAAGGATGATGAAAACTTTCCTGACTGTCGCTTTTCGTTGCCTTTCCTGTTCTTCCGCTTTCTTTCTCTCCTCTTCTTGTTTGAGTCTGTCTTCTTCCTCTTTCTTCCTTCTAGCTCTCTCCTCCTCTTCCTTTGGTGAGATCGCATCGGTACAGGAATAGTCGTCGCAATGACCGAGAATGACTGCTCCAGGAACGAATGTTTTGGTCGGTCTACTCTTGCTGAGGACTTTACCTTCTCCATCTAGAGCTTCCGCGTATGACCACAAGGCAAAAGCGGGATGCTTATACACCGTCTCAAAACCGATCTTCTCGACAATCTTGTCAGCAGCATCAAAAGGTCCATCCGAGGATTGGCCAGTGAAAAATCTCCATTTCTTCACCTCAGTCGCTCCGTTCCACGACACATAGAATGCCATGTCGGTCTTTGACTTGGAATGTGTGTACAGTGCAGGAACGGTATGCGGTGTCCCCGTCCAGTTGTACTTTCCTATCCGATACACCATGGTGCCCGTTCTCGCAATCCATGCATGCCACACGGCAGTGCCGTTACCTGTGAATTCGGTGAAATATGCATTGTTGCCCCAGCCTAAAACAGCATTGCCGTTGGGCAAAAGCTGCGTGTTTCCCTGCGATTTCGACATCAGACCCCCACTGGGATCGGGCGCATGAAATGCCTGGACGCATTTGGCTTGCTTTGCCGCCAGATCAATAGAGATGATCAACCCTTCCGAGAAGTCTTTGGTATAATTAAAGCCGTTAGAGGCATTGTCAAACAACGAAATGACTTCATGTGTAGCGTTCTTTGATACGAACCGCGCGTCATGCTGGCTCGAGAAATGGAAATCTTGGTGAAAAGATGACAAGATACCCCCCATTCTCCAAATTATACTCCCGTCTTTCCCTGAAACCTTGTAGATTGCCGAGACGTGACGACCTGATATCAAATAGTCTCCTGCTGCGTCTTTATCGATTGAATTGATGTGGAAATAATCCCAAGGAGACTTGCGCGAGTACCCATCCCCGCTGATTTCAGTGGTTCCTGGCAGAACGAAGCTTTCTGACGGCGGTATATGATCCAAGCTCTTCCACTCAAATAAAGCCCGACCGGTTTCGATCTCAATTTCCTGGAATACTCCCTGCTGTATGAAGCCATAACCATTCTTGATTCCGTAGTCACTGAGATCCCACTGCTGACGCTCATAAATTGTGACCAGCGCGGTCTTGCCATCAGGGAGAACTCGAAATTCATGTTCATCGGTCGCTGCTTGATACCCTGCCGATTCCACCGACCGTACGATACGGTAGCTCCTATCCATGATGATGCCATGTCCGGACCCATACCCGAGCATTTGGACCCCTTCAAAGTAGCACAGATGCGGTGTTTCTAGATAATTGCAGACGTAAGGCATATGCACCGAGCCTGGGCCAGCTGCTCCGAAGCCTGACCATACCAGATTCTGAGATCTTGTGTTAGGTGTTTTGCGCCAAGAAGGTTTCGATTGTCAGACTCACGCCGTCATTGTCATATATGTAGGGGCCCTCCTGCTCCGCCTGGTAGGGAGCCAGGAAAATATACCCCGGACTCAACAAGTCCTTGTGTCGCAGCTCTGTCGTGATTATAGGTGCAACGAGATCAGGGCGCTGATAGTGTTTGCCGATCAGTGGTTGCAAATCGCGGATCGCTCAAGGTCTAAAGAGAACAACATACCGAGTGGAATTTGTGCATTGGATTCGTAACATTATCTCCCACCGCATCTTGAACTGTATTGCACAGCAGCAGCAACGTTGCGACTTGTGTAATCCGGGACGGCCATATCCGTGTTGAGGCACACAGTCGCATGCCTACGATCGACAGCAAATATCGGTGGAGGCGAGACTTTGGGGCATTACAGACGCCAATTCTTGGTGGTGAATTGGCCACAGCCGGTTCAATGAGGTCTATGTAGTATTGGCAACGCCCGGCGCTGCGATCCAAAAAAATATCAAGTCATCAAGAATAAGCAAGTGGTAAAGATCTTGCTTATGGCTTCATGCAGGAAAGGTCTCTGGAGCAGATACGAATGGGAGCGCTTTAGCCACCAAGGCGGCAGGGCGGAATGGGGCACCCTCGGGATGAAGTTTGCGTGGAATTTGGCGCAGGCTTTGTCGGCCGAAGCCCTGGTTTAGGGAACAGGGTGCATGAGAACTCCGTAAGCAACAGTAGAACCCCAGGGACGGGCGATTAGTCCCCTTGTTCTGGAACAGGCTTTGAATGAGAGTGAACCAGCCTAAAAAATGTAAATCGAAACAAGCCAGACCAAGCCTTTACGTGTGTACATAGTACTATGTACATACATACTATGTAGTAGTACGGAGTACTTCACCCAAGAACCTAAGGTGAGACCAGGGCCAGAATTACAATTGCCAAGTACCTATCTTAAGGGTGTTTGAGGTGTGGCAATGCGCAACCCAGTGATTACAGCAACAGAGAAGTTGCGTCCAACTACGTAAGAGGGAGGGTGGTGGTTTTAAAGCAAGCAAAGCCCAATACACTGGTATGGAGGTATTTAATGTAGTATATGTCTCATATTGAAGATACAGTAATGGTGCTGGTATTTACCATACAGTATTTCCTACTATGGTATAATACCTGAAAGTGATCAGCTTCCTACTTCGACTTGGTTGGTAATTAATTAGCTGACAAGTTTGTTCTTATCGCTGGTGTATACACATACCTCGTACCTGCCTACTCTGTATTGCCATGCCGATTAGTGTTATCTTATCACCTCGTACTTCTTCTCCAGGAAAGCTGCAGTTCTTTGACGGCTCAAATCAGGATAGCGATTGGGGGCCATCTGTGCCGAAAGTTTGTGTAATTCTTTTTGAAGTGCTTACGGCAATGACGGCGTCGTTCTGCTGCCAGTGCAACTTGCAATGGCCACTAACCCAAGCCACGAGATACTGGGTCGGCATGGCTAATTAAGCGATGCGAGAAACCGGTATGCATATCGTTGAGCTAGATGATACGCTCTTAGTTAAGTTTTGCCGGGTTGGAAGTCGACATCGTCGGGTGCTGAACTTGCTTTGTCTGTCAACTTCTTTATCTGATATTTGCCTGAGAAATTGGCTTTTTGGCACGCGATGAAGAAGTTTGACCGATCTTGGCCCATACCTAGGTCCCCAGAAGATCCGTAGACAATGACATGATATGACAAATTTTGGGACATTCCTGTAGGCTGTGGTGACCTCTCCTTTACCCCAAATTCCGATTGAGTCGCGCTTATTACTACATCTTTTATCTGGAATAACATGAGACCCTTCGAAAGCATCACAAACGTACTTCATGTCGAAGCTGAAGGTCCTGTTGCTTGAAACCAATGCTGGCCAGCAACACCGTAAAGACAATACTGTATCTTACGATGGTTCGGTACCGAGACCCAAGAGTACCTGTATCTCGTGCTAGGTCGGTATATTTACTATGTACGAACAAACAAGGGCTGTATTACAGGGACATAGTGTACCGTGCCCTAACCTACTAATACGATGACTTTCAACTTCCAATCAAGGCAGGCAAAATAGTCTACTACTGATTCCCCAAGACGAAGCTAAGTGCGGTAAAGGATTCATACAGTACCATGCATGAGCTTTTCAAAGTTAATGTGGTTCTTTCTCAGGGAAACATCCTAATTACTACCCTTGTGCTTTGCAGTCTACTACCGTCGGTCTGCCATCAAGCTAAGACTAAGATAAGAATTTGTATTATCGAAAGATAAAAGGGTTTCCTTTTGAATGAAATAGACTTTTGGAACAAAGTCCTATTATCTCCCCAGTTGAGTGACCAAGTCTCAACGCTTACCGAGTCTTTTTTTATTTATTTTACATAGTATTTACTTTCATGACGATATTCGGTATTTTCTGACAGCTGTATCGAAAAAGTGTAATCGGCTGTGGAATTTTATTGCTAAAGGAAAAAGAAAAGGGGAAAAATCACTCCATCTCTGCGTTCCCATTCATCGTAGACGCGCGTACCTCCTTTTAATATCGATTCGCTGGGTCCAATGAGTGTTGGGATTCCCAGGTCCTGCTGGTCAAACTGTTCCAGATCTGCATCATTTTACTGGGACCTTTCCGAGACATTAACAAATAATTATTGGATGTTTCAATAAGGACATCCGGGGACGGCCGTCAAGCTACAATCAGTGACCAAGGCGCCCTTTAACAGAGGATATGTTACTTCGGATTTTAACTCGGAGCATAGCAGAGTTTGTGTTGTCGTGACTTGATAAATAATGCTATGGCAATCTGCGGGGGCTATTCATACCCGAACACAAGGCTTCGCAAGGGTAAGGCGAGGAAAGGTCCAATCCACCCAGGCCTCTCCTCATTAACATGTACAGTCCCAATGCGAAACCCCATAGTATTATACATGCAGGCGATCCAGCCGATTGATACTTGAGAATGCATCCAATAAACAAATGCGCCGGAATAAAAAGAAAACCGAAATGAAGATAGCGACTTGTCGGTCGTTTGTGGTGCAGGTTCCCAGACTTTTGCGCCACGCCCTTTTCCCAATGCCAAATGATACACCAAACAGTACTGTCGAGAGAGAGAGGTTGAAAGGAACGCTATTAATTTTCGAATGTAACCCACAACTTTTCAGGAGGTGGGAAGCGACAAAGTGAACAGGATAAGTCGGCCAGATCCTTGTGATGCCAAGTGTCCGCTTAGAACAAAATAAGGAAAGCGCCGAGGTTGAAAAAAACAGCGATGCATGTAACGAAACCGTCATTTACGAAGCGGGCGTCACCATCGAAGGAAAGGCCGGTATTGCTGGAATACCGAATTTGTTGAAAGCCATTGATGCCGAGACAGCTGTAGCAAAGACCACTGGAAGTCCAACGACGATGGCTCTAAAGGCCACATTCATCATTTGAGCACGGTTCCTGGCTCGCTTCACTTCGACAAAAGAGCTGGAGTCGTTGACGTGGGGAAATGGCTTATCGGGAATTTCGTGGCCGAGGAATTCGCACAGAGGTTCCCAACCCTCACCGATTCGGTATTCGAGGAGACGTTCCTTGGGGACCAAACTCCGCACTTCATCGTAATGTTCCTGGTATCTCTGTTTTCCATACTTCTCGAAGTCGCCGTAGAAAAATGTATCCCAAAACTTGCGCAACATTGGGTAGTACAGACCAGCACCCCAATCCCATTTGGAAAGCATTCGTAGTTCTGGGTCGTTCGCACGCCAGTTGACGGTCTTCAATGTAGATCTGCTTCGTCTTAGTACTCCGCAACAACATCAATCGACCAATTGCAGGGCAACTTACGCGTACCACGAGTTGACGTCTCGTCCTGCCAGAACAACCTTTGCTTCTGGATACGCCTCAATCAACTCTTTTGCGAAGGCAATGGAAGGCCAGTCGCAGACAGCCTGGCAATGTCCCAGCAAAGCGTCCCATTCCTCACGGCCAAATTTACCCTTGCCGTCGAACTTTGCGGCAAATGCATCCTGCCACATCAAGTTGTCGGGTGGGTTTTCAGCGCTAGCGCACATCATATGGTAGCATTCTGTGTAGCCTAGAGTAATCAATGCCAGACGGAGTGCTAATCAGGGTCAGCTTTACCAGTCCGAGGCAGATGTCAAAAGTGAATACGTACAGCTAGTTCCAGTTCTGCCACAACCAAGCGCCAACACCTTCATTGGAACCGTACGCTTGCATTGTCTGCGGTCAATGTCGGTGTCATTTGTGAAGATGTCCGTGACTGGCTTGGGGGTGTATGGGATTCCAGACGCCATTTTAACGAAGCTTCTGAGATAGATGAAGTCGAGGGTTCGAGGGGGTGAACGTTCAAGTTCTTTCAGAATGTGTACGTAGTGAACGAAAAGAAGGCGTGCTTGACGAGCGTGAACAATTGAGCAAGTGGCAAGTCGAAATCAAAAGATTGAATGGGCTCGTCGGATGATCACAGTGGAAGATGTACAGGTGAAGTGGTGGAACGAATGATGGATGGGAGGTGTTGCGGCTGAAGAGTTAGATATGAATAGTTCCTTTTTTTCCCTTGACAGGTCAAGATAACGAGGTAGGGGCGGAAGAGAGCAATCAAACAAAAACGGTAGGGCGTTCCTTGTATTGATCCGCCGAGTGATAGTCGCTTTCTTTTCAACGATGTGGAAAGGCGGTTTAGATTACTGGTGTTCAGTGATCCATACGCCACAGTGCCTTTCTGGGAGGGGGATGCGCGGTAGATGCGTCAGTTATCGTAAGAAAATCCAATTACCCGTTGCCCTACGGACCACCAAAACACGTAGTGAGGAGGATTCGTTGCATTTGTTGAAAGTTCCCGCGGCAGTGGGTTACCCTTGGTGTTAGTGTATGGTACCGTACTGACCCAGTATGGTACTTGTGTACCTTTTTTTCTTTGTGACAGTACCCAGAGTACACGTAGCACTGGTCTTGGCAGCGGTACCGGGGTGAATGCAAGTGGATCCACAGAATGGGAGTGAATCTCAAGGCGCCACCGCGGTCATTGCCTCAAATTGAAATCTCAGAGGAGCATGGTGCGTAACCATGCCAAGACGCTACCGGTAAAGGTGGGAACCAGGAACCTGTCAACACCTGTAACTGGAACCAGGAAGTCATGGAGCCCCTCCACTTTCCTAGGAACTCAGGACATTTGAAGAGAATTGAGGATTGATGTACAGGTCGGAATTGCCCTTGTTGTGTCAACATATCCTACGGGTAATAATGCTGCTGGTCGTCCAAACTTCGTCACTGATTGAGCATAGTAGGCTAGGCCGGCTGAACCTGCCTGTCGCTTCCCTGCAGCTTGACCATAGCACTGGATTGCAGAGCATCTGACCTCCCAGTTACTAAACATGATGCACAGACGCTTGTCACTTTGGGAGACGCCAGACAATGTCGAGAGGTATTGCAATGCAATACGTCTGTACTACCGCACCGTAGCAGGATTTCAGGATGTGCAGGGAGGGGTGAAACGGCCAAGACTATTTTGTCCACGAATATGATAGGGGCGGCAGGTAAAGATTGTCGTAAGGCGTTGTAACGCGTCGTAATGAGTATGTACGTAGGTGGTGGATTGGTCCGGTTGGATCACAGCCTACACATGTGCTCATCATATGCCTGTCGCAGCTATGTATCAACAAAATCGAGTATTGCAGAATACTTGTTTTGTGATACATTGCACAAACCACAAGGGCAATCAGCTTGCGACGCTTCTCTGGGTCTCACCCTGAGAATCTTTGTCAATCTTGACAGCAATGCCCCAACGCCCCGATTCTTTCGGCAAGCTTGTGTGACAAGTGCCTAAAGTGGGCGGTCTTGGCAAAAATGCTTTAATCAAAAGCTTGTCTCATGGATCCTTTTTCCACCGAGGAATTCGGATAAATCGCCTGCTTCCCCTTTTCCTCGCTTCTGCAGTACGCGTGCAGAGCAAAATGACTCGTCGTCCACGGCTGTGTGGTGTGGACCGAAATAAGGACTCCGTCCCGAGCGTGTCTTGATTTGCCAGCTCATAAGAGCAGTTGATTCTCTGAAACAACCGGAACCATTCTCTCCATCCATTGGTCCATGGGCAACAGATCTTCAAAATGTTCCATCCAACCCTGGTCGAGGGTCGTCGAGAATTCTCCTGACGATCTGTTCATCCTCGTCCACAACCAGCATTTCCATGTCGCTCAGCCTGTGAGAAGATTCTGTTAGATCTGCAAAGAGTTGAAACAGATGAGCAACATTGTCTTGTCCATCTGGGACTCTTCCATAGATTCTCGATAGCCGTCTAGTAAATCACAAGCGGGCCGATAGCTGCAGAGCAGTTAAGAAAGTATGTGTGCGACTCATGAACACAGCTTTGCAAAGCCTGGGTCGGTACTCCGTATGCTCAGAGTATGCCCTACAGTATATAAAGCTTTGGCATCGCTGGGCCTGAAACAGTCATTTGTGTATACGTCTGCATAAAAGTTAGCTGGTCACGTGTTGTAGAGGAAATGCTTCAATATATCTCACCGTCAGCTCGAAGACGTCGCCCCGCAGGAAGTGATCCGACCACTCTATACGATCGCAGAAGTCGGCCATTTACGGGTTAATTCTGCTGAAAAACATATCTTCATTACGTTCTGATCTTTTGCCTGGAAGTTGGTACACAATTCCTGGGAGGAGCCATCTAGATATATACAGTAGATAGGGCATAGAGTCTCGGCGCAGCACGCCATTGTCTTGGCTATGGCACACTTGGCGATAGTGCCAGAGCGAAGATGAGCACGCGATCAAGTTTATCACAACCTCTCCCAATAGCGGCACCGATTTGCTGTCATCATGCCCACGGTGCTCACAGCTTAATTTAGACGGGTGAAGATCCCTGTTGGCTTCAAATATGCATACACATGGGCGCAATGGCGTGATGGCTCTCATCCTGGACAATCAAATCGACAGTACTATGTACATGCCTCATGCACCAATAATCATCGTACTGTTGAGATATACGGCAAATCTCAGGAACAAACATTTGGTACATGCAGATAGCACTCCACTTGCCTGACCAGAGACATCGGGCTTGTCTCCATATGATTACTCTGAGAGTTCCCCAGAACCCCAGATGAGCGACTCCGTAGAACATGGTCGGAAGTGATAGTAAGCCATGTACAGAGACAACCGGGCTCGAACGGATCTCAGTGGCTCAAAATGCTCAACACTTCCCAGGGTTACTAAAGTAGACTTTGTGTTGGACTCTCCGCAGTATGGTAACAATGACATTGAGAGATGGACCAAATCTGGGAAGTATGAAGCTCTTGCAATGTGCTGGATACAACCTCGGCCACTTTGCGTCAATCGGTATCATTTCAATGCCCTGCATGTACAGACGGTGATGAACGTATCAACTGTACTGAAAAAAATTCATCAACGAAGGCCTGATTTAAGCGATAATTTGTGTGGTAAGTGTTCAGGGAGTGTTCTTGATCTCTACACAAATGGGGAATGTAGTAGTAGTTCATGCAGCTTTCACAAACTATCAGCTAAACAGTCAAGGCTTCCAATATAATACGATGTGAAGTTGGATCCGATTGTCTTGCATTTGCTCTTACATGGAAGATATCTGTACAGTCTTTGCTACCTTCTGGAACATATGGTTTCCGCAACGGAATGACGATATTGGAGAACACTTCTATATGGACCTTGGCAATCTGACCCGCTGAAAAAAAGTTTCGGAGATGCCAAAGCTTCAACTTTTGATAGTCGCAGCTAAATCAATGCGATGATACTTCTCGAGTTCACGTATATAGAGCATTTGTTTTGATAGGAGACACTTTTTCTCCAGGGCTCAGATGTAAGGGGCATTCTCTGGTGTCTGCGCTCCCATGTTACGGTAACGATCGCATTTTGAACACGCCCTCTGCCTAAGCCCCATAGGTAGTTCATCTCAAATATTTCGAATATCAAAGCAACGGCCCTTATGCTGGCCTTGTCTCGATCTCGACTCTTTTAAATCAGTCCATGACGTTCCTTATAGCCAGGCCTATACCGCAGCGGCGCCATAACGGTTTAGACTGCCGAACATTTCTATACTGTTGGAAATCTTCGGCGTCTTCTCTCCAATCCTCCCCAACCTCATCCTTTTTGACCCTCTTCGAAGTTCGCACCTACCGAGTCATACCTCGAAGCCGTGGATTACAACCTATTCTGAGTCATCTCATTTCAAAAGGGAGAGACCACGGCATCAAAGAGAAGACACATCTGCGTGGGTATAATACATTTGGCACCGCCGCTCATAACTCGCCGCAACGGGCGCACCAAGCAGCTTGGGCGCATACTTCCGTATCAGCGTCAGCAAAGCCGTCTGGAACTGATGTAAAATCACAAAGGCTTACATTGAACATCCTCTCTTCCCAACACGTCCAGCGACAACAGCTACGGTTGCCATCAACATTCCATATTCATGGAGCAGATAGGACCAACAAAGGTTTCAGAACACTAGGAGGCTCCACAAGTCGTCTTGATAACGTGCAAATACCCAGATTGCGGTGCAAATCGAGGCAAATCAGACCATTCTCTTCGCACCTTGCAAGATACGCTAGGGAAGGTCACGAAGCCATGAGTTGGTCACTTCAATTTGTCACTGTGCCTACAGTAGACACTACAGGATCCTTAATGGTCGCACAATTTGACAATGCGAGGTATTTTTTTGGGAATATATCAGAGGGCACCCAGCGATCTTGCATAGAATATGGGATACGGACAGCTCGAATGAAGGAGCTGTTCTTGTCGGGAAAGACCGAATGGCAGAATACCGGGGGCCTTTTTGGACTTGTTCTCTCTTTAGCCGAGACTCTGAAGGTACAGCAGGAGAACCAGGAGCATGCAAATTCCAAGTCAAAGAAAGCTCCGGAGGATCCGATCAAAACTGCAATTGGAATACACGGGGGCGACAATATCTTGCATACCCTCGCTACTGGCAGACGTTTCATCTTCAGAACAAACACACCCCTCACCGTCCATGAGATGGACACAAGTGATACCAAGCCAGATCTCGGTCCTCACTGGGAGGACGGTAACCTCAGGGTCTGGAAGATGAAAATTTATCCGTCTTCAGTCTCGCATACCGATATCACCCCGGAGTATCAGACGAAAAGAAAGCTCGACAACGAGCAGCGGAGAAGGATTGTATCGCTCATGTTTGATTCCGACTGGCGAAATGACTCCTTGATGGAAGTACCATTGGGTGAATGTCAGGTCGCCAAACAGATCTTCATACGTAAACCCGATTCCAAGGGCATCGAATTGTATAAAGGACCGCTTCCCGGCAGTGTGGAAGCAGACCCCGCCCTGAAAGTGCTCACCCGGAGACCTTGGCCCGGAGCTACTGTTGGACAACTCCCCCCTGCTCAAAGAGAAACGTCTTCTATGTGTTATATCGCTAAATCGCATCCGCGGCGAGGCGCCTTTGACCCTAAAAAGGCGATTGAATTAGGTGTTAAGCCAGGCCCGGACTTCGGAAAGCTAGCAGGACGGATGTCTGTGCAGACCAAAGACGGTAATGTGGTAACACCCGAAATGGTGCTTGAGCCCGATCGAATAGCTCTTGGCTTTGCTGTTATCAATATCCCAACGGCCGAGTATGTGGACGATCTAATAAGTCGCCCAGAGTGGAATTCAGAAGACATCATGGAAGGTCTGGAGCTGATAAGCTGGCAGCTGGGAGAAGGTGTCTATAAAGACCCTCGTATCCAAGCGTTTTGTGAGAAATTTCCTCCGAACGTTCGTCATTTCATTTCATCGCCAGACTACTGCCCAAATCGTTTGACCTTCAGTTCTGTTGCACGCATGACTACAAAGCTTGCAGAGCTTGCGCCTGACCAGTTTAAAGTCCCTGTTCATGACAACGTGTCAGCAGTGCAAAGGCAGAACAGATCGTTACTCGCTTCAGGGGCCGAAATCCCGAAGCGCACGAAATTTATTTCTGCTGTTCCGGGCCTCCTGGTTCGCATTGCCCCCAAGTTGAAGGTTGTCTCAGAATCCGCAGCACAACCGCTAAATACCGCAGAAGTGCTGGAGGGTCTAGATCGCAAAGCACGAAATCTAGGGAGAGCGGCTCGAGCTCGGATTAAGGCAAAACTCAAGCAGCAAGTGCAGCCTGCGCTCCCTGGTGAAGATGCTCAGATCATTACTTTGGGTACTGGGTCATCTTCGCCATCGAAGTATCGCAACCTCTCGGGCACCCTCCTGCGTGTGCCGGGTTCCGGCTCCTACTTGTTAGACTGTGGTGAAGGCACACTCGGTCAGCTCAAACGCGCTTTCGAACCAGAGGAACTCTATGACATTTTACGTGATCTCAAGATGATATGGATTTCTCATTTGCATGCAGATCATCATTTAGGGACAATCTCACTCATCCGGGCCTGGCATGAAGCTGTACATGGGTCACTTCAAACCAATAGCTCCAAGACATTCTCTACTGGCCACTGCCCTCAAGCTCCTGAAGAAGATCAATCCTTCTCTCCTGAGATGCCGTGGCCAACACTTGCAATAGTGTCCCATGAAGACATGCTCACTGTACTGAGAGAGTACTCCACTGCGGAAAACTTTGGACTAGACAAATGCATACTTCTGTTGGCGGTTGCAAACTCAGACTTCCAGCTCGATCTGACTCATCAGCATCCAGGGGGTACTTGGGTCCGAAAGATCGTGCCAGCCAGCGATCCTAAGATTTATCAACATTGTCTGGGTTTGAAAGACCTCAAATTCTGTCGAGTTTCACATTGCTATGGTGCGATGGCTGTATCCTTGGAATTTGAAGACGGTTTCAAGGTCTCCTACTCAGGAGACTGTCGACCTTCGCAGCGCTTCGCAGAAATCGGTGCCGGTTCAACGGTCCTCATTCATGAGGCAACTTTCGACGATGAACTCCACAACGATGCATGTGCGAAGAAGCACAGCACCACTAGTGAAGCAATTGGAGTTGCTGCTGCCATGGGTGCCAAGACTTTACTCCTAACTCATTTCAGTCAGCGATATGCCAAACTGCCAGAGATGTCAAAGATGAATACTCTGAAGGTTAATTTTGAGGACGCTGCTAGTGGTCCGCCAGTCGAAAATGAACTCGTGAAGGGAGCATCCGAAGGATTAGAATTGCAGCCATCAGCCCTGCGAGAAGTTATGGATGGTGGAGACCCTGGCGTTTTAAGCATAGATGGGATTCACGGTGAAGGTGAAAGCGTGACCACCTCTACGAATGGAGGAGCTACTTTGTCAACCTATGTCGACTCGGCTATGCGATCAACTGTCGTGACAGCGGTCGCTCCAAGTGATCTAAAAGTATGTGTCGCTTTTGATTACATGCGCATTCGAGTTGGCGACATTTGGAAAATGGAGCAGTACACACAGACTCTCACGCATATGTTCGGCGACCCCCGTGAACATCCTGGCAGTGACTCCGGATCAGATACTGACCCATCTGCTCCTCAAGGAAAGAGGGAAATCAAAGGTTCGCAAAAAAACCAACCTCCCTCTTCTAGTCCAAAGTCGACGAAAGGTGCCTCACCTCAGGACGACGCACCAGTGGACACAGAGACACGGGAGCCCAGAAAAAGACGCTCGGGAGAATCAGTCACAGAAACGCCACCTAAGAGCCAACTCAAGAAGCAGCACCTACGAGAACGTAGCAAATCCCCGGGAGCTAGAACAGGAGACCGTCTCAACAATGGACACAACAGTGGGTCACCGTCGAAACGAAAAGCTTCTGGTTCCCCTCCCGGTCAACGAAAGGAGGCAATGATGCCGAGGCAATTGAACACCGAGACCAAGAAAACACACACATACCCATCGAACCGGATTAATGAAGCAGTCACTTTGCAGGTTGAAGGTGACACAGCACACGGATAGAGAGTCAGTGGCGACCTCATGAAGATGAGAATGAATACTTTGTAATTTTAGTAGAATGCATACAGCAGGCATGATGCAGGAAAAAGACGGATTGGTGGCTTTTCCACCACTCGGAATCTAGACCTCCGATAGAATCAACATCTCTTCGACCTCTCATGTGCAGATGATGTAGGGTCGGTCGCGGTTCCGGGAGGGCATTAGTAAATCCACAAACATGACCTGTCCTTATGACGGTGTTCCGTCTTTCTTCCCGGATGTGTCAGTAGCAAAGGATCATATGAGCAGTGTTACATGAAGAATGTGCCAGATGAAAGGAACGGTTCGATGGTCACTTCAAGTTCAACGGTGATCTACTTGCCTGTTCTGGTCGAACGGATGTCGCTCAAACTCACATGTATCAGGTTGGTCAGCCAGGGCGTTTCACTCGCGATATGACCTGGCTTCCCTATGAACTTGCTAACTTACATAGTACCTAGGTAGATATGATTCGCATCAGACATGTGCATAGTCCCTGGTACAGGGTTCAGCTTGGATTCTATACCAACATTTGATATTTGACGGTGACGAATGGTACTGTAATACTGTAGGACGCACTGAACCCTCAACGAGGCTACTCCGTAGATACGGTACCATGTAATATACCAGAGAGTATTGTGTATCACCGTAATAACTGGTAATGATACTGTCCTGTACACGTCCACGTACCACATTGCGTAACGCCAAGGAGTTGGTCCCAGAGAAAGCTTCTGCCGCACTTCCGTTACTTCTCGGAGAACCGGCCTGTGCGTCCTAACGCAGATTGTCGCCCTTGTCGCAGGAATCCTTGTTAAGGCCCCTCCCATTCCACGTACTCTAAGTAACAGGAGCGCTGCTAGTGCATACTTATCCTTACTGGCGGGCCACTGATTGACGGTGGAGAAGCCCGCCAAATCGAACACTGCCAGTGTATTGACGTTGCTGGTGTGCAGATAGACGAGAAGTTGTCGACATACTTTTTTCTCTGGACTATTCGTTATCAGTAGCTCACTCATTTTCTCAGACATCCAAGTCGCTACGATCTTGATTTAGCTTTCAATCCCATGAGAAGAATCCTTGTTGCCGCATGCGAAGTACCTACAGCCCGTTCCGTGCGTACCGCCATGCCAATTCGCCAAACCAAACTTGATATAGCAGCGTAGCCTCACATAACAGCACCATGGCATCCTCCAGCCGTTCACCTGCTACTCACTCGCGCATGTTCTCGACGTCGACCTCACATAACCTCAACATACCGCCAACGCCAACGACCTTCGAAGATTCTCCGATGGGAAGCTCAGATCCTCAACGGCCAGTCACACCACAGAAGTCTCCTCCACCAGTGACATGGATGTCATTACCCAAAAAGGACCAGTTAGCTATCTTGGCCCTGGTGCGCGTCGTCGATTTTTTTCAAGTAGCATGTTTACAAGCATATATGTTCCATCAACTTAAATCGTTTGCGCCCGACCTTACGGATTCCAAAATCAGTTTCCAAGCGGGTGTTATGCAAGGAGGCTTCACGAGTGCACAGACGATAACAGCCATACTTTGGGGAAGGATAGCGGATGCCAGTTGGTCGGGGCGGAAGAGAGTCATACTAATCGGCCTGCTGGGGACGGGCATCAGCTGTGTGGGAGTTGGGTACAGCCGGAGTTTTGTGGAGGCATGCGCCTGGAGAATATTTGGCGGAGCTGTCAATGGCACCGTTGGAGCAGCAAGAACGATGATTGCTGAGGCTGTTGATAAAAGATATCATGCCCGAGCATTCTTGCTTCTCCCTGCTGCGTTCAACGTCGCCAACATCCTGGGACCTAGTGAGTATAAAATATTAAGTTGGCATTGTAAATGGCACTAACAGGTCATAGTCCTGGGAGGTCTTCTTGCGGACCCTATCCAGCAGTATCCAGGCATTTTCTCGGAAGACTCCTGGATATCGAAGAGTGCTCTCTATTCATGGCTGACAAACTACCCCTACGCAGCGCCAAACATTCTCTCAGCTTTCCTCCTCTTCCTTGAAGCTGCTCTCGTATGGCTTGGTCTCCACGAAACACTTGCGTCACGGAAGGGTTGTCGCGACAGGGGCACCGAACTCACTGCAATGATTCGCTCGCTTTGGAGAAGAATACCCTTCACCCGTAATGCTGGATACTCGCTCGTAGACTCTCAGGAGAAATCATGGGATCCAATACAAGAAGGGGAGCTTGGAAATGCTGAGCCGACGCAAATCATCAGAGCACCAGCTCGACCTGTGGTACGGCAACGTTTACCTTTCCACCGCATGTGGACCAAGAACGTGATTATGGTGCTTCTCACAACTGCCATCTTTGATTTCCAGATGGGGTATGCCTCTTAGAACCCGCTTCCGCTTCGCCTCTCGCTGACCGAGTCACAGTGCTTTTGCTTCCCTCTGGGTTATCCATCTATCTGCTCCTCGATCCGAGAGCCAAGCCCACAGCCTCGTCACGTTCACAGGTGGCCTTTCCTTCCCACCTAGTAAAATTGGTTTCGCCATGTCGCTCCTAGGCATAATAGGAATCATCCTGCAGTTCATGCTTTATCCCAGCGTGAACGCCAAATTCGGTCTCCTCAGATCGTTCCGTTACTCCTTATACCTTTTCCCTATCGCATATTTCCTCGCCCCGTATCTCAGTCTCCTTCCTTCGTCAACTCCTGCCCCTGAACAAGCAAGCGGCTTCCTCGTCTGGTTCGGGATCGCAGTCATCCTCTTCCTCCAAGTCGCGGCCCGCACCTTCGCACTTCCAGCAACCATCATCCTCCTCAACAATTGCAGTCCCCATCCCTCGGTTCTCGGAACAATCCACGGCCTAGGTTCAAGTACTTCTAGTACTTTCCGAACTATCGGTCCAATCGTAGCAGGTAAATGGTACGCCATTGGTCTGCAAAAGGGGATGGTAGAAACAGCTTGGTGGGGTGTCTCGGTCGTAAGTGCATTAGGTGTTCTTTTCGCCTATTTTGTGAGAAATGGTTCGGGTCACGAGATCAAATTACCCGGTGAAGAAGAAGAAGAAATGATTATGATAGGAAAGAGAGAAACGGTGACAGAGAGAAGAGGAAACTGAACAGTCCAAAACGGGTTGTATAAAATTGAACAGCAGACATGTTTTGTCTGTATGTATGTTCCTTGCATTGGTCGGCGTCAAGAATTATTCGTTATACCATACCAAACCATATACCTTTAGAATAGCGATCCGAACTTTTTCCCCCTCGACTGTTCACAGAGATAAATGGATATTATTGAGTTGTTGGTCAATCGTATCCAGAATCCTTCGATGAAACGAATGGGTAGGAAATCCAATCTGTAAAAGAGCATGTATCAAAACAAGCAGAGAACAAAGCACAGAGAACAGAGGAGTGAAACCACCTCCTTTTGAAAATAATCTTGAAAACGGACGAATCCCTCATTCATAGACATTGCGAGCACCAAATAGAGATGAAAGACTTGAGAATCACGAACAAACAAACCAACAGACGAACAAACTGATGTAATTAGGTACTCACTTACCTGACCTACTCCTCTCTCTCTCTCTCTCTCTCTCTCACACACACACAAACATTCAAAACAATCAGTTAGAAAGGTCTCTGTCTGTCTCAAATGATCATAAATCATAAACATTCTTGATCTTTCTTTCTTTCTTTCTTTCGAAATAAACTAAAAACACGAATTCGCACACCGCTATTTATCTATCTCGATGATGTGATTGTATGGCGTGATACAGTACCTACCTACCTACCTACCTTATTTTACCTGACCTACAGTATTTGATACAGTACTATACGATTACTTACTTATTGACTACCACTACTACTATCTGACTTGATTTACTTGATATCTAATTACATTAGATCGGTCCAGGTAGGTGTGGGGGGGAAATGGAGTCTCAGGAAGAAGAAGAAGATGGCGACATTTTATAATGCTTTGGCGTTATTCGGGGGGATGGGGTTGTTGAAATACTGCCTCTTTGAACTTTCAACTTGGGGGTAATTTGGAGATTTAAGGGGGGGGGAAGAGGTACTTACTGTACAGTAGTAGATAGTGAGGTCGGAACTGTGTCCATGTCATCTCTTGTTATGGCTAAATTCAGCCTCAAGTCCGGGTCCCTTTTTGGTTGCTGTGGGTTGTCCTCGAGTTTGTTTGTTTATTTGTTTGATTTGCGTTGGGGACTTTGGGAATGGGAGAAGAGATGATATTTTAGTAGGCAGGTACTGTAGGATGATGAATTACGATGTGTTGATGTTGATGTCTAGGTATAGGTGGATGTACGTGCGTATGTATGTATCTCTATTCGTTTTTTCAAGATGATCTACTTTAATTTGTATAGAGGGCGAGGTAATGCCAATCAAATGTTGCTGGTGATCGAGAATGTATCCTATCTCCCCGATCTGGCGAAACCTGAACCTCATTCTGAGCGAAGAAATGTACGGAAAAATAGAAAGACGAAGAAAACAAAAACTCTCATGAGCAAGACAAGAGCGAACTCTGTCGAACCCCTCCAGACTCTGGCCTGTTTTTCCTAAAAGGACATGGTCGTAGTCCCAGAAGGGTGTCAGCTATTCTTCGTGGGACATGTATTTCAAGAATAAAGGAAATTCCCATTGAGAAGATACGATGAAAACACTGCTACAAGATATTCATGTACTGGTCGGGAGTGCAAGCTTGTGCATTAGGGGCGGAGGGCGGTGGATTTTGGTTTCTGAGGAGTTATTGGAATTGACAGTATGTAGATGGTTGAGAGGGAGGAGGAATGTCCTATGCTATGACACAGATGGATGACACAGATGGATGATACAGATGAGTGAGTGCTGTTCTTCCAGAAATTGAGAATAAGAAACGTGCGTCGGAAAATGTTCAGATCAAATAGACGATAATGAAGAAGGACAGTGAGTATTTGGGATTGAACATCAAGCGACATTGGATATAGAAATGAGGAAGACGATTATCTAGGATCCGGCAGCGCGCAAGTAGCTATTCAGTACCTCTGGTACGCAGCAAATGGAGTCTGCCTGCACGACCTAAAAATTCACCATCTGAGGCAAGGCATGGCAATGACAGGTAGGATCAAGACGAGACGACAAAAAGGGAAATCTTCTAGTTTCCATGATCACGAATGCTCTTCTGCTCCGTATCCAAATCCCTTATTTGCTTTTCCTAGTAATACAAAAGTGGCGAGATCAGACTCGGGGCCTTCGGAGGAATTGCAGCTAGAAACACGTAGCAAGGGGGATGAATGGCATGACTGCTATGACAGGAATCCAGGCCGTGTGAGATGGATCAAATGGTCGTCGATACACCATATGAAAAATCATACAGTAGCATGATATGAATCTCGAGAGACATTTTTCAGACCCGATGTTGTAGATCTGGATCGAAATCCGGGAGAACCTGTGCATCAAAGATCGAGATTTGATGCTCTGTATATCAGAGACAGCTCCACAGAGTGAGAGATACTGAGTTGTATTTTCCTCCCAGCGGCATACGACAGCAGGTGGAGATTCAGCAAATGGTGTCGAGAACCGAAATGAGGACATGTGTAGCGAAGAATCGGGAAACAGATGTTTACCTATTCCAACCATGCGGCTCAATATATCGTCCATATCTGCGACGAACATTTGAAGTATTCCCAGCATAAGCTGAATTATAGAGGCATTGCTTGAAGAAGGTCCAGATCCGGCAATCAGACCATTTTGCTATACTATTTCGGCATACTGCCGCTGATATAGGCAAGCCATTCACGATATCACCACGCTGAGGACTGCTATGACATTTCTAGGCAGAGTCGGTGCTTGCCGGCGTCCATTCCGAATGCAGTTTCATCCACTGTGTTTAATGCAATACTTGTGCATACTACCGCTGCATCGCATGCTGAGTCCATAACCAGCAGAAACGTCGGCCCTATAATGTTGAAATCTAGCGTGTACACAAGGAGGGACCATAACATTTGCCACGCTGGAGACGTCGAGCGTGTTTCGAATGCTGAAACCAGAGACGCCCTCAAGAGTCTCAGGTTAGCGCCATTTGTCTGCCCCTTTTCTTATGGTGACCTATAATGTGGTGTGCACGACCAATGGGTGTGATTAAGACTGGGTTCAGGAATCGGCCCCACATCATTCTAGTACGTATCAACCGGCAGTTTGGGAAGATGGCTCGAGGATATGAAAAGAAGGTCCATCGACATGCGCGGCGTTCCTGCAGTAACTTACCATAGTGTGATGGTATATCCCAGAGGGACTTTCGAGGGCATGCTTCTATTCACTGGAGCATGAAGAGGATCATTCTTTCACTCCACAGGCCATTCCGTGATCAGACAAGCTTTACTCGATGCGGTCCTGGACTGTGTGTTCATCAGGCAGTGCTTCTATTGACGCCGATCGATACCTCATCGTTGCTTAAGCCGTTTTGACGATCCGCCAACCTGGGATCACGGTGTTTATGATTATTATGGTGTAATCCGAGGTAGCTATATTCTGAGCAGTGAGAGTTTTGAGGATCGTGTGGAGTGACGTCGATCAGGGATAGGTTCTGCTAACCCTACTTACTGTAGTACTATGTACATCCAAGTCAACTTTTGCCGTCCAAGAGCCCCAGCAAGATCCATAAATGGCTGCTGTTTATGCCCACTTAAGAGCCACAACGGTCATGCACTCAGTACAGAGTATTGGTTACGAGGGTTGAGTGGCTCATACCGTGGTTCAGTTCGATCTTGTGAAAAGCCCCACCGAGAGTGTTGCTGTTTACTCTGAGTATACCCATGGCGTTGTTGAACTGTGGACTGTCAGTTACCCAAGCATCCCATGAAAAACCAGCCCACTGGAGCTTGAGATCTCCATGCCAGCATTGCCAGAACCACCAACCCCTTACTCGAAACTCCGCTTGCAATTTCATTATGGTGCACAGGCACTCGATCATGAATCGATGCATCTGGCCTCGAACTCGACCACAGGAAAATACCATTAGCATTGCTGATATTCCTTGTAGACAGCGATCAATGCCATATTTGCCCGGGAGACTCGAGGGGACCGATCATACGATCATGAAGTGGACAAGTACCGCGCAATGCTTATCGTCTAGCAGCCCTTGATGTGGAAAGGTGTACTGTTTTGAAGCCAGAGAAAACTATGATCATAACAAGATGACCCAGTACAGAATTTTCATTCTCCCTGGGGATGTTGACTCTGGTATGTTAATATGATTTGGGAATGGACGTCCGTTCTAAGGGCGACCTAGCTGAGAGAGATGGTGGCCGTTTCCGAGTTTTATGCGAAATGACACTTGTGAGTAGCGTTTACTATCTATCATGAAGCTTGTCCGATGGGGCCGAGGTTCCGTGCGGGTGGTATTTCCTTTCCCTTTTGTTACTCAGCGTAAGAAGAAGAAAAATTCGATAAACTCCGCCACTTTTTTCTTTGTCAGGCATTCCGGGCTGATGATGACACTGTTCACGTGACTTTCGGGCCCGGGCTCGAGTTCGGACTTCATCCTCTCTAGATGTGGCTTTTCTTTGTGGTGGTCAAGCACTCCGAGCATACTCTGATATCTTACTCAGAGCACCACTCTGATGCCCGACTGTCCGACAATACTCCAGAGTAATCCGCCTGATACAGCGCCTCAACCCGGTCACAGGTAGTACAGTACTCCGGGTAACATGCATAGGAATCACAGATCACATTGACATCCGTTCGTGATACCAAAGAAGGCTTATTGCCGTAGCGATACTGCTATGTAGGGAGTATTGCTGCAGTGTCGAATCATTCATGCTATACTTCTCGTCTATCTTCGAAGCACTGGTCGCTGTCACAACCCCCACCAGTCAAGTTGAAGTGGACACGTACTTGCTATCGTAATGGTCAATGGCGTTGGCCAATAGACAATGGAAGCCTTCTCGTTGCTATTGGGACTATGATGACATGTGTATTCTAACATTGTTGTTAAGTTGGGATGAAGATGTTGGGCGATGATGGCATGGTAGGAAGAAATGGCATAGCTGCCGTATACTAATTAGCACAGCAGTTAGTTGTCCGCGAGGACTTGCATTCTGTCTACCAACCCCACTATACTACTTGGTATGTAGCTGTGTTTATCAGCGTACTGTTTGTATACAGACAACACAACTGTGAGAGTATACCATGGAAGCAGGCAAGTTGCATTGTACCGTGGTAGCTCTACGGCCAGTGTGAGGGTGAGACCAGGCCGCATGGGGATGAACGACCCCTTAGCCGAGTAGAAAAGTCCGATCATTGGCCAATCGGCGCGAGAAACATGGTCGGCTCCGGTCGGCATCCTTGCACCTGCTCAGCGTAGGGAACATCGGGACGCGCGTCCTCTTGGAAGTGAAGAATTGGTAGGCTCCTAGTCTCCCACCGTTAACTGTCTTGGGATTAGACACCGAGCGCCACTACCGCAAAAGTGGCTGTTAGGTCTCGACCGGCCGCAAACGCCCTTTCCAGTAGGACTCCTTCCCCAGCGACAATTGTCCTGACCATAGGGAAGGAGAGTCGCATCTAAGTTAAGAGCATTGCTATTCTTTACAAGCGAGTTTAGGCGTCCCCGGACAACCCCTGCGCCTGAAGGAAGCCCTGGGCCTTAACTGTCGCCCCATGGCTGAAGGAGGTCCCGGGCAGCTACTATGGTATGGTACCACCATAGTACGCAGAGTACGGTAGGTACATATGTTCTATGCTCAGTACATTAAAAGGCTTCCAGTATCGTGCACGTACCATCACTCTCCAGTCATCGGGAGTCCACAATCAACCGGGTGGTGGTACTTTATCTTGTGAGTGATTCTCATATGTAGCCATGTACCTACAGCAACATAACACTGCCCTCGGAGTATTATATAGTACTGTATCTAATATGGTAGCTAATAGTACGGTACCTCCCTATTCAGAGGCACATGCAGGCAGTGTACCCTTAGGGATGTAGGTAAGGTAAGGTACAGTACAGTAGTCAATAAGATTGACTGCCCACTGTAGCACTGCCTCACTCCCCTGCTCTATCCCCATTATTGTCGAGGCCTCCCCCTCTCCTCTCTCCTCTCCCCTTCTTCCCTTTCTCCCCCCTTTGTCCAAGCAAATTACCAGGTATGGTACTGGTACAGAGTGAGATTATTATGCCGCTGCTTCGGCTGATTGCATAGTACAGTACCACACTACATACCACAGTAGTACTACAGTGTATTGTAGATACATAGTAATATCGTCTCTGTTTTATTGTTGTTGTTGTTTTTTGTACTCCGTCCACCCTCTCCCCACTTGTCCTTTCCCTTTCCTTGGGTCATCACTCACCGGCAAACTCCCGTCCCCTGTTCGACCGTCGCTCTGGCACTGACTATCCATAGTCCAGAAACTCTTTGGCGCCTTTTCCACCACTCACTGAACCGAAACTTTGACCATCCCCCGTCGGTCTCCACTTGCCTCTTTCCCCTCTGTAATTCCTGCCTGCTTCAGCACTTGTCTCACCACCGTTTCCCTCTTCTACCATCTGCCGCCCTCACTCCACCAGCCCATTCTCCTCCTCTTTCTTCACTTTTTTCTCCCCTGGTTTTATCAAACATCCAACCTCAGCAATACACCTACATATCATCGACCTCACTCGCATCCCAAGCGACAGGATTACTACCCATCCATCAGCTATAGCAATTGGCCGACAGCACCCCGATTGAGACAGACTGGGAACACGGCGAACGCCATCCGCTATTTTTGCAAACAAAGTAATCGTTGACGCCTGAAAAACTCAAGCGCGACAACAATTCGACTTGTCTGGCATCATCAGATTGCTATGTCAGGGCCGTCAACACCTGCTCTACCACATCTCTCCTCTGAGATGGACACATTCTTCGACCTGGAACAAAACGATTATCCTCCATCGCTATCACCAGGATCATCCCGATCCCAATCAACAATGGCCCACCGAACATCGACCTCGGGCGCGCCCAGCTTCGCCAGCTCATCCCAACGACCCATGACTGGTCCAAGTCATCAATATGATGCTTATCGTCAACAAACTGGTCTGCCCGCTGGCGGTTTGGCCTCTACCTTTGCCGTCAACCAGGCCACCGGCATGCAATACACCACAAGCTCCAATGGATTCGTCATGCCAATCGATACCTTGAACTTCCCGCTTCCATCCAACGACGAATTTGACTTCAACAACTCTTACGACATGAACGACATGGACTTCGATGCCGATTCGCCAGCCGAGAGTGTCCCCGTGTTTTACTCTGGGAAGAGCCAATTTGTCGATCCAAGTGCGATCGGCGGAGGAGAATCGTCCAGCTACACTCCACAAATTCAACGCATGTACCCTGGCATGCACTCTCAGCAAGCACAGGCCAAGGCTGCTCAACAAAAGGCTCAGCAGGAATTGGCTCGGCAGCAACAACAGCAACGCTCTCTTGAAGGTCAACGTCCTCTTCCAACCCAGAAATCACCTGTCAAGAATGATCCTGTGGTTGACGAACGCATTTCTCGTCTCCTCCAACAGATGAGACAGAACAGTGTCTCCAAGACTGAGGAGCCCGACACCCCGGGTGCTCTTCCTCAGATTCAGAAGATGAAGAAGGAAGAGGACGAGATGGACGAAGACGAGCGTCTCCTCGCCAGCGAGGAAGGCAAGAAACTTTCTAGCAAGGAACGTCGTCAACTGCGAAACAAGGTGTCTGCTCGTGCATTCCGTTCTCGCAGAAAGGGTATGCTCAACCCCTCGCCCCAATTATTTATGATTTGCTAATTGATAGCAGAATATATCAGCCAACTGGAAGGCGAGGTTGCTGTCAAGGCACAAGAGAGTAATGATCTTCGCGTCCAGAACCGACAACTCATGGAGGAGAACGCTCGCTTGACGGATCTCACTCGCATGCTCCTCTCTTCGCCAGCATTTTCTGGTTTTTTAAATGAACTGAGCGTCAATGGAGGCAGCATCCCATCAGCCCTTCAGAAGACCACTGGCGCTCAGCAACCACCACCTCAAAACCAGCCCACGCGTAAGGATATCAACCCGCATCAAGCTGCTCGTCAACTACAGGAACAAAGTCAGAATCAAACCGTTGGGATGGTTATGGTACCCGAACCTCCAGTTGACTTCTCTTCCCTCCGCCTCAATGCAAACAACGGGTGGAACTCTGGCGTTGATGTCAATTCTTTCCAGGTATACGCCGTCACTGAAGTACCAGAAGGCCCTGCCATTGACGTTAGTGTACTCTCGGGCAAATCTACTGGATCTATTCAAAGTAATACAGCGTCCTCAAAGGATATTCCGCAACTGCCATCTCTGCCATCTCTGCCAGTGGTAGAGAAGACCGAGGTCGAAGAGTACGAGGTGAACCATGAAATCCAGTTGGATGAGAGCTTGGCCTTGTTTGTCGATGAACCCAAGAAGGTGGTTTCCTCTCCAGTAAGCACTGGGAGCTTCGTCCGTGTATCTTCTCAGAAGGTCGAACGATACCATCTTGTTATCTCTACTACGGAAGACGATTCCGCGGCGATGCTCGAGCAAATGTGTCAAGAACTTGACGCATCATGTTCTATTATCTCCAACTTCACTTCCCACCTATAATGGTGGTGTACAGTTCTGACAGCTATAAATGTCATTTTGTCCTAGTTTTTGTCTCTGATGATTTGACGACAGGCGTTGTAGGAGGTAGCATTGGATAGGGATTTACCAAGACGACTTGGGAAACAGAATAAGTGAAGTGGTTGATTTCGATTCTTGCCGTTTAGATATATTCCGCTCGACTTGATGAGCGTCGAAATTACCGAACTATGATTTCAAACTAAAAAATTTCCCTAACGGAGTCGTAAAGAATTCTACATGTAGACCGATTTTGTTTGAGCAAATGGTGCTCTACCGCTTATCAAAAGTGGAATTGGTGATAATCGGGCCTGTATGCATCTCGATTCGCCGATCTCCATCCACCTCTGATAGGCAAAAATATGCTTAAGTTTCCCAAAGTGCTGGATCGTCCTCCACCTACCGCCATGACTCTTTCTGCCCTCCACACAATCCCATAACTTCTTCCCGTCTTTAAGAGTCCTCCTGGATTAAGCTGTGACAAAAGATGAGCGGAAATGGCTGAAACAGCTTTCAAGCAGCCACTGTCATGGCTACTACGTCAATCGAGACCTCGGTTTTGCTCTCATGGCAAATTTCCGCACCACCTCCAGAGAAATCAAGCCACCGCTGCAGCAGCTGCCACAGTTGATGACTCGGCATACGACAACTCGACTCGATGGACGCCGCATGTACCTCAACCCAGCCCCGAGAGGCAACCTTCAAATTCCAGATTGGATACACTCAGAGCATCCAAATTGAAGCCATTCTCATCGTTTCTGACCGATACGCATTCTCGACAACATACTTACCTACGAATCTCCCTTACAGAGCGATGCAATCTGCGGTGCGTCTACTGTATGCCAGAAAATGGCGTGCCTCTTTCGCCAGATTCACAGCTTCTCACAACACCTGAGATCGTCTATCTATCCTCGTTGTTCGTGTCGGAAGGGGTCAACAAGATCAGACTCACAGGGGGCGAACCCACAGTAAGGCGGGATATTGTGCCTCTGATGCAACAGATAGGCGACCTCAGACGTAATGGGTTGAAAGAGCTTTGCATAACGACCAATGGTCTGGCGCTCATGCGCAAATTAGATGCAATGGCGGAAGCTGGGCTGACAGGTGTGAATCTGTCATTAGACACATTGGACCCATTTCAATTCCAGATCATGACCAGAAGAAAAGGTCACGATAAGGTGCTCAAGTCCATTGATCGGATCTTGGAGATGAATGAACTCGGCGCTGGCATCAAGCTCAAGATCAATATAGTGGTTATGAGAGGCATCAACGACCGAGAAATCCTCGACTTTGTTGAATTAGGCCGAGAAAAAGATCTCGAGGTCCGATTTATCGAGTATATGCCATTTGATGGCAACAAATGGAGTCAACGTAAGATGTTATCATATCAGGAAATGCTGGAGATGATTACAACACGATATCCAGATGTACAAAAGGTTCAAGATCACAAGAACGATACCAGCAAAACGTATCAAGTTCCAGGTTTTGTGGGCAAAATGGGTTTCATCACAAGTATGACACACAATTTCTGTGGCACTTGTAATCGCCTACGTATTACAAGTGACGGAAATCTCAAGGTCTGTCTGTTCGGCAATAGCGAGGTCAGCTTACGTGACATATTACGAGAGAACAACAACGGCAGCCCAATCGATGCAGAAGCAATGGACGCTATGAAGAAGCTCGAAATGGATTATCCAAAAGGAACAGTGCTTCCCAGCAGCACAGAGATTGCCACAAGTCCTCTTGATAACAGACTCTTAGATGTCATTGGCATGGCTGTCAAACGCAAGAAGGCGAAACATGCTGGAATGGGTCAATTGGAAAACATGAAGAATCGACCCATGATTTTGATCGGTGGGTGAACATGATTTACAATTTTTACTTCCTTTGTTCAGTCGTCGTTTTCTGCAAAATTGAAAAGTTTAGGCATTCATCTCAGAGATGTTGAAAAACAGCACATCTTGCATTTACTGGCGTTTGGTGTGTCAAACTTTAGGACCTAAGATAGAATTTGGATGCCCAAAGCATGCTGTCTGTTTTGAAAAGCATGCCACGAATGTGATGAATACGATCCTTTGAATGACAATCAATTTTTGATCCCTTTTATCTCTGATACCAGACCCGAAAACAGGCTAACCTCTGAATCATCCGTAGAACCAACCCTATCCTCCAACACATCTCCCTTCCTCTCTTCACCACGACCGCCCAATTCTCCCATCCTCAATTCCCCTAAACGATTGAAATCACCACCCTCATGCCCACCATACAACATACCACATCACCTTCTTTTCCTCCCCTCCGCCTCCCTCTCAACACATCCACCCCCTCGCCTCTTTTCCACGACCCATAACCCCCCTTCCCCCTCCAAGACCCCTTCATCCCCTTCATCCTCCTCTTCCTCTTCTTCCTCCACCACCACCACCACCAAGCCGCATCAAACATTCACCCACCTCTCCCCCACCACCGGCGCCGCACACATGGTCCCCATCCACAACAAACCCTCCACCTCTCGTCTCGCCCGCGCCACCGCGCAAGTCACATTCAGCAACCCCGTACCTCTATCGCTCCTGAAATCGTCATCCCTCCTCCCCAAAGGCGATGCCTTCTCCGTCGCCCGAATCACCGGGATCCAAGGCGCGAAGAAAACATCTGAAATCATCGCTTTGGCGCATCCCGGGCTGCAAATCGAGAGTTGCGTCGTGGACCTCGAGGTTCTAGATCCCGATCCAGATCCGACAACAACAACAACAACAACAACCCTGGCGGAATACTCTTCTTCATCTGGCACGGAAACCGACGCCGACGCCAAGACATCAGCCTCTCCGTCTACGACACGACCAGGACCTTACGGCGCCGTCCTCATAACATCCACCGTCCAGTGTACAGGGAAAACCGGTGTGGAGATGGAAGCGTTGACGAGCGTGATGTGTGCGGCGTTGAATCTGGTGGACATGTGTAAGGGCGTGGATAAAGGGGTTTGGATTCAGGGGGGAAGAGTGGTGGAGAAGAGAGGAGGGAAGAGTGGTGGATGGAAGTTTGTGGATGGGATGGGGTTGGTTAGAATTGAGGATGATGAGAGGGGGGATTGAATAGGTGATGGGGATGGGGATGGGGATGGATGAGGGATGGACGAAAGAAAGGGGTTGAGACTAAATATGAGATCGGTTACGTTATGAGAGAAGAAAAAAAGATTATTTTAAGACAATCTGGTTTGTATTAGTAGTAGGAGATTAGAATGCTGCTATTTTTCTTTTCCTTCGATAAAGGTACATTTCTTTTTCTTGAAAGCCTCTTTTAACTTTTCCATGTCTTCTTCATCGCTCTTGGACATGATGTTGAGATCATGATTCTATTATTAATTTTTGACTGAACATTGCCCAAAGTAAGTACTTTCGGTGAGTCCACAATACAATCATTTTCAAACGATTTGAATGAAGCATCAGCTAATTATGATTTCTGTTTAAATCCCGGAAGGGTTTGTGATCCTCTTCGTCTTGTTTCAGACCCGGCCGGATCATCTTACTTCATCTCTCAAAGCGTAATTGGGTTCTTCGAAGCTGGGTTTGTAAGCTAATCATCGCGCGTTCTCCTTTGAGTTTCTAATATATATTGAGAAGTAGTTTGTCCATCTGGTGTAGGCCCCTCCTCGACTCTTCCTTGGTAGAGGCAAAAAGACGCAACGTCTGCACTGCGTTGCTATGATCTTTCTTGGGATGGTCGTAGTTCAGCGAAGCCAAGTACTTTCAAATACCCTAGTGTGAGATGTTTCTTCTTGTATGTCCTCAAGTGAAAGATCGTCCTCGGGGTATCTACCCTTTGTCGTCAAAACATACATCTTCCGACCAAAGGCATCGACGCTGGATCTGACGATGTAGTAATGTACTTTGGCGAAGCCAGCTGCAGGTGTAGGTCTGTCAGCGCGGTCACGACCCATTTGAAGATTCAGTTGGTGGCTGTAGAGACGGGAGCCAACGGCAAGTACTTTCAAAATCCAATTGGGTTCGTAGTGTGCCACCTCTGCCATGAGTTGATTTGCCATTCCTTGTACATAACTTGTACCTTGCGCACTTGATATCTGGGAGCGTCTAGAACGTGGCATGCTAGGACAATTCCGGATATGTAATGTCGAGAGCTTTGTTAATTTGTCCGTGATTGATTCCAGTGCCGGATAACCCTCCCAGTCTATCGATATCCCAAGTTCATGAAGCCCTTCACAATTATCTGCAATCCATTTCAGATCGTTTGTGTTCTGCGGTCCCCTAGTTGAAGTATCTCTCCAGTCATTCCGTCGCGAGGAGCGACTTTCCCAAACCAGTTGACGCAAAGTCTTGCGGTGAGAGGTGAGACAAAGACTTATATCTGGCATGCAGGCAGAATTGTCAAGCAATATGGAGATAAGAGCCAATCCGTCGAATGATGCCAGAAAATTTTCCAATTCATTCTTGATCTTGAAACGGAAAGGCTCTTCGTGGCGGAAGACGAACTCCTTCAAAGACAGCTGGCCACTATCTCTGCTAGCCAGAAGAGACAAAGGGATCATGTTATCAGAACATGACTCCAGAACCAGCCTTTGGAGCTTATCGGAAAACAGTCGTTGTTGCCAGTTCGAGGGTCGAAATATATTCGGTGAAAGGTTGAGTCCCAGCAACTGTACGATTCGTGGAGGCTCCGTGAAGAGGCCCTCATTTTCATCGTACTCGCGCTCAAGGATCTCGTTCAATTTCATCATTTCATCAGGTTGAAATACCATAGAATCTGTGTGGCTTTCAAGAACCCTGCTTACGTCCCCGATGCATACACGCTGTAGGCACGACGTGTTTGGCCGGTGGAAAATGAACTTGAGCCACAATAAAGTGTCTTCTGATATACGACATTCAAAGTCCGTTAGGTTGTCGAATTGTTGATCAGGACACCAGGAGGAGTCGATCTGCGTATCCACAGCAGAGATATGCAGACATTGTAAGGATTTGCATTGGGGACCCAGGACATACTTGTCGAGGATATCGCTCATCAATGGAAAGCGGTGGTACCATCTGCCGTTTTGTCATTCTTCAATACAAATGTCGAGGGAACAGGTACTCCATATCACAAACCTGAACTTCCTAAGCTGATGACTTCCGAGATATCTCATGCATACTACCACCAGCCAGTTCACGACACTTGTAAAATCGGCTATTTTAGCATCGTGACGTCGATGGGAAACTCCATTTCCGTCATAGATGGACGAGTCTCCTAGAGGATGTCAGTCTTATCACTCGTTTCCAATAGTCATGCTCACCGTAGTGGATCGAGTTGAACACTGCTATACTCTGTACGAATTTCATGTTTTGGGATGTGTAAAGCGGTTGTGCTCCTATCCTTCTGTAGATGGTCTCATCCTGAGGGAAGTAGAGCCTAATCTCTCTGTATAGGACGGGTGTAACCACATTTTTCACGCTCTTACAGGTCAAACATAGGCTCTGAAGATCATTATAAGCATGTACCTATCTCCAGTTAGCTAATAGCTCGCGGGGTGGTGATTTAGATAATACTCACTCGCTCGACCACTCGGGTCTGCAGCTCATATGGCAGGTCGAGGAAAGTGGCCATATTTTAGAGAGCAGAAAGATGCGAGATCTAAGAGGCCATGGGAAACCTGAAAACAGATACACAAGCCGTTGAGTGAAAGGAATGTGCACGACGTCAGGGAATGAGAACGACTGTATGTGCAGCCGATGTAGTAGAGGAAGGTAAACATAAAAGAGGAATAGATCACAGAGAGTATTTCATGAGTAAACAAGGTAGAGAATGGAGTTGCACCAGGCAGCGAGACCTAAGGACAGAGCCTCGAGCGCAGTGCGTACAGTGGTGACAATTTTCTGTTGTTCTGCAAGTGTGAAGTGAACAATTGTATCATTTTCGTTCCTCATGATCTCAATAAGTGATCGTTGTTGACTGAGGGCGCCGGGAATTCCAGTCGATTTTTTTACAATCTCTCCTTGTGGCATGCATGTGATCTGTTCAGAAGGAGTTGAAGTATACTGTTCAAGATGAATTGGTAGTTCTCAAGGCAAGGTCTATGCCATTCTTGCCGAAGTCAGGCCAGTCTTACTTTTGGTAATTTCACTTCAATCCACGACAGATCTCCTGAGCATGACAACCTGGCTGCAACTACCTTATGCCATGAACTGTGCCCTCTGTGAAAAGCTGTGCTGAGAAACGACTTGCTACGCATACCGCAGTCAAATCCATATCAATTTTTGTATGGGAATATGATCAAACCGTCACTCTTACTCTGGAGATAAACGGCTCTCTAGGCATAGCATCAGCCAGTCTTTCCAAGCGGACATGCATCGTGACGGAGAACACGGAGAGTGAGACCTACCTTGACTATGTTACATCAGCACGCGGAAGGGACAGAAAGCGTGGTTTCGGAGATTGCTCTTGCTGTTCTTCCCATGGTCCTATGGATTTCAGATCCATATCACATATTTCTCAACAGTTCTTGTCATATTGTTGATTTGCTTTTGGTGACACTTGCATCTCTACGGAACATCATTTCTGTTGAGGTTCATGATGTTTGCTGCATGAGCGGCCGCTGCGTGCTACCGCATCCAAGATACAGTACTTTACAGTACGAGACGAGACCCCTGGGAATTTAATTTATTAGCTAGAGACTTGGATTGTTCCTCGTGTCCCGCATACTCCATAACACAGTAATTACGATCTGGCGGTAGAGAGAGATACGGCATAATCGAGATGGTAGCGACATGGATCTATAGACCGTAATAAGGGGTTAATATATAAAAGTGTATTTTACGGAGTTCGGGGGGACATCAATGAATCTGGGGTTCATATACTCCATACTCTGGTACACGTATATGAGGGTTCCCAGATCCACTGATTCTCACGGTGATTACAGCACTAGACATTGAATGCTCCACGGTTATGCGACATAGGTATAGAAGCCAGCCTCTTCCCGGTCCATATAGTCCTTCTCAATCAGCTTTTCAATATTCTTCTTGATATCGGCAGGGTCGAGAACGCCTCGGGATCTGGTCGCAGTGATTACCTGTGCAACAAGCTCTGCATGGCGTATCTTCTTTTTGGACTTCATGATCCTCACGATGGCGGCCTGAGTTTCATAATGCCTATCAGCTGCGACTCTTTCGTGAGTCTCCTTATTCTCTTCCTTGGTCTCTTTGAGTTGAATTTGATTGATCTTGATTCGCATCTTGGGGTCCGCGAAGGAAGCATTGTACGTAAAGGTGTCGGTAGGGTTTACCTCCCTGCCTTTCGGAGTTTTGGTCAAGACTCGATATCTGGCACAGGCTAGAGATTGTAGTGTACGGGTGAGTTCTGCGTCGGCTGTTTCCAAACCGAGTCAGCAGGAAGACAAGAAGAAGTGAAGGAAAGTACACTCACATAAAGCTGTTGCTGCCTGGATATCACTGTAGGACAGCGACCCGCCATCCGGCACATCGTTAAACAACAGTAACACAATCGCTTGGAATCCAGACACAACAATCTCCTTGTTTCCTTTTGGGAACCGTGCACGGAGCTGGCAGTGTGCGAGAGCGTTTTTCCAGGTCAGCTTACGTCCATTATACTTGGCCTTGTAATGATTTTCGAAGTCATGCTGGATCTTTGATATCGTTGGAGGTAGATTGACAGCGACGTCCGGATACGTTGGCCATGCTGAAGAAGATAGGACGTTTACATTCAGGTCTGGCCCTGACTTGTGGCCCCTGTTAGACATGATACTGTTATATGATGACATCTCCTCTCTTGCTAGGTCCATGTCCTTGAACATCGATTCCAGATTATGAGTGAAACCAGCTCCACACTCTACTACGTATTAGCTCTGTCGTGCTTCTCATGAAGCTCTTATTCTTACCATTCTTCAGTCTCGCCAACATGCTTCTTTCTGCATCATTGCTGGCGCTCCTTCCCATAAGCAGACGTCTTGCGAGGTCCTTTTTGTAGAATGCTTCAAAAACAGCCTTGCCATGGACAAACCTAAACAGATCTAGGACGAGATCGAGCTGCTTGTTGATCTCGACATCCTCATCCAACATTGCATCATCTTCGTCACCTTCGTCAGGTTTCGTAGTATCGGACTTTGCTGAAGCTGCCAGTGTGGGTATAGCTTTGAGACCCCCTTTCAATAGGGCGTCTACATGTTTGGCGATCATTTCTCCAGGTTTTGGATTGTCTGTTCCCCAGGTGGAAGCTGTCTTCTTCGTTTGATTTATGAATTGCTCCACTGACTTATGCATAGCATCAGAAAGTGTGTGATTCCCTTGAAACGGTGCCTTGAGAATGCGATCAAGCCTCTGCTTCAGCTCTAATAAACGGACTACCATTTCTGATTCGCGTTTTTCGTCAAACACGATGGACGACCCTTCATCAACTATGAAAGCCTGGAACGCCGGCGAGATGTCCGCATTCTTGCCGACTCTCTGAAGTAACTTGTACAGCTCAGCCAGGGCCACAATATCATTGCTCTCAAACAAGTCAAGTAGAGAATCTTTTTCGGTCAAGAAATGCAACTGCTGCCGAATCAAAATTTCGTCTATGAGATCCGAAAATAGTTTTCGAGTGCTCCTATCGAAGTCATAGCGCTCGCAACATAACATCTCTCGCTTGATCAGGTCGCTTGTTCGCTTCAAGTAAAGGGCGATATCTCCTTGAGATGTCTGTTCGGCCGCCCAAGACTTGAAGTAGACCGAGGATAATTGTACGAGAGCAGGTTCCAACATCGTGGTGTACACACCGAGGTCATGAAATGTGCCGATCGACCCACGAAGAGCAATTGAGTCCGCTCTTTCTGGACTTTGCGTTCGTTTCTCTGTTACGAGGTCCGACACTCCCTGGATTGCGCTAGCAGCTAAATGTTGATCTCCCAATATGGCTTTGCGGAACTGTAGGAGACCCATTTCGTTAATTGCAGGATTCTCAGATGACCGTAGAAGGTATGACTGGTCCATGTAGAAGAAGATTGAACGTATTGTTACCTGTGATCAAGGATTAGCACAAACTCCTGCCCGGAGTCATAAAATCTGACCAATTGCTTTTTCCATGTCGACCATGCATGGACAAACTCAGCTAAAAAGGTAGTAGGCGTTGAAGTGCCTGCTTTAGATATGAGATCGCTCTTAATACTGTCGGTAATATGTTTTTGACATCTTTCTCGAAGCTTATTGAATAAGTCTGCGGCCATTCCTTGCCGACAGACATTCTCTGCGCCCTTATAAAGTTCTTCCAGTGATGTTCTCGGCTTGCCATCAACAAATATCTCCTTTAGCGCAGTATCAAGCTGGTCCCAAACTTTTTCATAGTATTCGTGAGGCTGTACCCGTGGCGTTGTTCGAATGTTCTTGACTACTAGCTTCTTTGCCCCTGCATGCGGCGTAAATCCCGTTGGTTTCACTGAGGATGGAGACTGCCTTTGGGGCGAATTCGTTGAGCCATCCGCTGTCAGATCTATGATAGTGTTGAGTTTTGTCTTTGACGGAAAATTATACATTGCGTCGAGCTTGTTGGCTGACCTTTGAAGGTGGGATGCGCCCAGCCGTTGGCGCTTTGAGGGAGTCGAGGCTTCCGTTGGAGTGGAATCCTTTGACTGAGAAAAGAGGTTGGCTATACTCTGTTGCTTGCTCGATTCTGGCCCATGGACTGGGGCGTCTGAAGGGATAAGCTTCCGTTTGCTGTTTGACGTGCTTTTGCCTCGCTTGTCTGTAGATTCTCGAGGAGTCGTCATTTAAAGAGTCCGATAGACATACAGTGGAAATTGCATTCTATGCGCTATAAAGGTTCCACCGTATTTTGCAAGGAGTGCAGCCGAAAGGATTAGCCTCGCGCATACAACGACCTGTGGTTCGGCATCATACAAGGACAATGGATGATGATGTACAGTACTCGTTGTAGCTTCGGTGCTGGATACCTACCCGCATTGCCGGAGATAAGCGGGAATTTGATTGAACGTTCCCCGTTAAAGAACAACCAAATAGTAAGCGCTCAACTGTCAACCATCGTTCTCTTATGATGTACAGTTCAAGATCTACTTTGGCTCTTAGCAAGCCGGCTGTTTTGACCTCCAATTTTCATGAACCAGACGTCTCTAGCCATGCGTACAAGAGCTTTAGTACAGCGTCTAGAATTGCTCAACATACGAGCCGACCTTAGGCAAAAACAAGCGGGTTATTTTGATACAGAGCTATAAAAGTATAAGAACCATTGATAGTCACCAGCAGAGTTGACCAGATTCTGTAGCGAGAAAGCAGGTACTGCCGATCAAGCTGTAGAGTAGTGGCATGCTACAGGTCCATATCACACCGAGTTTGGCACAGTGTTATTCGTGAGTCATGACAAAAGAGCAAACTAGCTAATATCAATACGATATGCAATCATCACTTGGTATTCCAGCAGCGGTATTGAAATCATGCAACAGCCATATCCCCTATGCTATGTTCAAGGCCCGAAGCTGCGGCATCCGCGCCGACACTCCTTGATTGTTCTCTCTTCATTCTGGACAAAACGCTTTTTAATGCCCCCAACCAAGCATCGAGATCTTCTTCTCCGTTACATGCAAACCGATACGTCTTTTCCTCAAGGATGACTTGGAAACAAAAGCTTTTGCTTCTACTCACAGGATCAATTTCTGCGGCATTGATCACACGCGACATATCAAAAAGTTTGAGCAAGGAGTATTCGGCCTCTGACTTGTAAAATGACAGAGTTTTTGGCCGTAAGACAACCCATAGGCGTTTCCATGACTTGACGCCAGAAGATCGTCGCAAGGTGAGGAGATAACCTTGACGGATGACCCTAGAAGGGTCTAACTGTTGGGAAGATTGAGCAGGATCGTTTATCGATATTTGTGAAATATTCCGCAAGTTTGCTGGCCGTGTTGTTGGACTCATCGGTCCATTGGCGGTAGATGGCTTGGGGTTTGAAGGTAAATGGGATGGAGGAGACATCCCAAGTGTGCTCCTAGGTAACGAAAATGACAACGTTCCAGTAGGTGCTGAGTCCGAGAAATCTGAATGAGATGTCACCATCTCGTTACCAGAATATTCATGAATCTGCGACGGAATTCTTTGGGCCGTATTTGCGCGTGATCGCTCTTTACGAGCACGGAGAGAATCATAGGAAGGCTCAGGGGAACTAGCCCTGTCATCGAATGCGTCCGAGAAATCACTTGTCTCATAGGTAATGGGATGCTCATTTTGCGACCTGGACTTGCTTTCAGGGCTGGCTAGGAAGAACTGTTCATCTTCGTCTAATGGGGCCTCTTTCCGTATGCGATGAACCCAGTCTGCAGCATCTGCCTCCGAGTTCCCCTGGAAATGATAATTTTTAGACGGAGAGAATACCCCGAAAACGTGTTGGGTATTTGTCTTGCGCACAGGAGTGACGGCAGTGACATCGGAAAGACTGATGGAAGCCCACAGTTCTGTTGCGTCCTCATCTTTATATAAAGACAATATGTTGGGCCTTAAAACCAATTGGGCCGACTTCCAGGATGGCTTCCACGCTCCTTTCTTTTTGATTCTGCGATGGACCCGTTCACTCTTGAGAACACGATCGAATTCGAAACTTCCATTCTGGTTTACCGGGGAGAACATATCGAGATTCAAGTGATTGCTCTTTAACGACTGTGGTGCATTTGTTGCATCTGCCAGCGCTGCTGGATTCGGAGACCGAATGTGTTTCGGAATGGCGATGCGGCCAGGAGGCGTCTGTGGTCGCAATGCTTGCGCGTTCTCGTTTGAGATCGCCATGGTATGTGGTTGTGTTGATCAATGATAGAGAATGGATGGCTCAGGCACCATGTCACTTGAAGCGACGTCGAGTGCGATAGGTATGCAAGGTCAGTTGGACCTGCCCGCGTGCAGCATGGAGGTAGGGAACCAGGGTCCACAACGTCATACACAAAGCCGAGGCAGCGCAGGTGTGGGAGAAAGGCTGACTGAGAGACACAATAATGGAAGGCCTACTCGGTCTCGAAACATCATCAACATTTGTTCAGGACCTGTAGCCCTACGACCATCGATTTTGTAGAATTGGCTCCTAAGTCGAGGAACGCTGGTTGGGGTTATTATCTGCTACCCCAGTTCTCGAGGTGATCGTTACTGTGTTGAGCGTTCCAATCAGCACCTTGGCGTAGTGCGTGCCATTGCCAGGTACTCTTAGTACATTCAGTACATTACCTAGGTATATACCTACCTACCTAGGTACCTACAGTACCTTAGGTAGTACTGGGGCTTTGGAGTAAATGTTTGCCGCCAATGGATGGATGTCAATGCATCACATAGATTAGGCCACATACTCTTTAGCTAAAAGGGCCGGGCATGCTGCTCATAAAACAAAACTATTTCCAAGCTGGCTATGCTGATATATACATCACTTTCTTTTGCACTTCGGGATGGGAACACAGATAATAATAGAATCAAAAAAGATATAACTTCACTATTGTATCTATCTGCCTTATCTAAACAGTACGAAGCTTAACTCAGGTTGTACTGTATTGACGCCTGCGTAGTCTCTCGATTGATTGCCTGGATGCAGCTCGTCTTAGGGTGGAGATTGCGAATCACCATTTCTTGGCGGATAACGGAGCGACTCTCCAAAGAAGATCTGGACAGATCCTTCTCTCTTCGCAACGATCACATCAACCTTGTCGGACGCCAATTCTCGTGGTTGCCTTTTCTCACCACAATTACGAACTCGGCTCCCATTCTTCCAATATCGATTTGCGCTCGCGTTCCTTTTAATAGACGACTCTTCCTGCGCCATAGGAGACCTTTCTCCTGACGTTCGTTACCTTCTGACAACCCCATAAAACTCCCACGAATTCTCCTAACAAGCGTTCCGTCGACATTCACCGCGCAATCTCCGTGATTCCGCCATTTTGGGAGCCAAAAGATCCGTTTTGGTCTACAGTACTCGCGTTGGCCACAGACAGATCTCGTGAGGCAAGGGGCTGGGGCTCACGAGTGCCGCGACGATGAGCTTTATGCAGCAGCTCACGAAAAGGCTGCCATCTGCGCCTGCCCTACCATCATTGGATGAGCTGAAAAGCGAGAAAAAGATACCCGCGCTTCCAAAATTATCCATCTTCCGGCGGCGTATACGATTAAAGGGGAACTCGAAGATATCCATACCGCTTGGATTTGTCCTTCTTTTTCCATGTATTGTTATACTTCTAATCGTGATACTTTTCCTACGACATCCATCGTCGACAGGGGGTCTGCTAGTACCTGCTGGCACACCCCCTACCATAAGGTACGTCGCACAGTTTTCCCATCACTGCTATCGCTAATATGCCATGCACGATAGGAAAATAAGTGAGGAACACGACAAGGTGTTTGTCACCGGCTGTCAGAATGTCGAAGAAGCTGCAAAAGGACCTCGAGCCAATGCCGCTTTTGTGGTCCTTGCTCGAAATAAGGAGTTGGAAGGGGTGATTCAATCGGTCAAGTCTATCGAACGACATTTCAACCGCTGGTTTCACTATCCTTATGTGTTCCTGAATGATGGAGATTTTGAGGAAGAGTTCAAATCTACGATCACGAACTATACCAGTGGAACAGTTGAATTTGGCAAAATCCCTCCAACGATGTGGGGATACCCTGACTGGGTTGATCATGATGTTGCCCGCGAAGGTATCCGAAAACAAGGAGATGCGGCAATTATGTACGGTGGTATGGAGAGTTACCACCATATGTGCCGCTTCTATTCAGGGTGAGTTGCTCCATCTGCTCTACAAGTTCATGCTCACATCTCATAGCTTCTTTTATAAGCATGAACTCCTCGACAAATACGAGTGGTACTGGCGCCTAGAACCAGAAATCAAGTACTTCTGCGATATTACATACGATCCTTTTGTCGCTATGGCAAAGGCGGATAAAACCTATGGATTTACAATCGCCGTCAAAGAGCTTAAGGAAACTGTCCCAAATATCTTCCGCTACGCCTCGGCCTACAAACGCATCAATAACCTCACCTCCCAAGGTCTCTGGGAAATGTTTGTTGAACGTCCTGAAGAAGATGAGCAACAACCATTGCCCGACGATCCGAAATTGGTTAAACCTTTACCCGAAGAGATCTTGCAGACTCAACCAGGTCACCAAGGCATCAAAGATGTTGATCCTGATGATATGGAGGGAGAAAAATATAACATGTGCCATTTTTGGAGTAATTTCGAAATTGCTCGGCTTGATTGGTTCCGAAGTAAGGAATATAACGACTTTTTCAACATGATGGATCGTAGTGGTGGGTTCTGGATGGAAAGAGTAAGTTCTCATTACAATTTTCTCAGTCTATACTTGCTAATGCTGGATCAGTGGGGAGATGCTCCAATTCACTCCCTTGCAGCAGGCGCTTTGCTTGCTCCCCGTGATATTCATTACTTCCGAGACTTCGGATATCGACACACCACCATCCAGCATTGTCCTGCGAATGCACCATCTCGACAACTTCCTCGAATCCCGTGGCTGGAAAAGACCACCGAAGAGGAAAAAGCACGTCAAGAAGAGGATGAATACTGGGCCAGTCCGGACCCAGTGAAAGAAAATGGCGTAGGATGTCGGTGTAAATGTGATACTGATATTGTTGATGTTGAGGGCAAGCATGGGAGCTGCTTGGCCGAATGGGTTGACGTTGCTGGAGGTTGGGCTTCGCCATGATCATGCTAATTCTTTCTATATCTGCTGTATCGCCCTGCCATGATTAAAGCGAACGAGCGAGTCACGTTGATTCACGGATGTTTTTGTTTGAATGCATCACCACTGGCCGGGCTGGTTGAAACTGGCGTTGGAGGATTTGAGACCCTGAACATTGATTACGCGGCATTCGAAGTAGCTGCTTTGCTTTCTTTCACATGTTGACACCGGGACGGTCTCTTGGATGTGAACATGTCAACATTCATCTTATACTCCTTTCGAAGCTGGAGCCCTTACTCACATCCTAATACGATCAAATGGCAATCAATGATGATGAAAAGGTTGGCTCTAGCATCAGCACACAATAGATGCTTCACGGACAAAAGAGAGAAATCCATCGACGAGGATGACTACTGGCGGTTGCTCCCGAAGAGGATCTGGTGTAGCCTCCGTATACGCTAGCATACATTGTTGGTACCTACCTTGCATCGGCCGTGTGGAGTGCAGCGGGCAAGGAGCCGTACTCTGTACATACCATTTTTTGTCAACGAAAATTTGACTGCGAACTTAGTCAAGTTAGCTTTGAACTTTAGATATATGCTTTGCGTGTCTGTAGCTGACGGTACCGGTAGATTTGTAAGAACGTAGCACGAGAGAAGGACGACAGTCCTGGCTCTTTCTATTCACACAACCATTGCTGTTCAGGTCCAAGGTGCCACTCGCATTACGCTACAGTTGGCTAGTTCTGTAGGTAGCAACGGTTTGTGAGATGGATGCAGGCAACATCACGAGGTCATACTGGACGCACTATGAAACCTACAGTCTCTTACTATGGTCACAGGCTGAATTATCTACCACCCCCACCCAAAAATACCATCGTATTGATATGTATAGATTACCATATAAATTACCGATTCTTTAGCATGGGATGGACTAACTTCCTTCTGCCTGCAATACGGAACCCTAATTCTTGGGATATCTGGTTTTATATAGCCCCAAAATTATACAAAGCAATAAGTAAATCGCGATTCGTTGTAGTCTATTCTGGCGTTGACTCTCATATAAACTCGAATTCTCTGGTGTCACGACTGCCAAAGCATTGAACAGTCAGGCCAATAACCCCCAAAAGGTCGCCGATAATCCAGCCTATTAGGAGGGCCTGGATTGGGCATGCTTTGCCTATAAGAGTCCGTTTGTTCCTTACAAATAGGTATAAACTCAAACAGCAGAAAAAATCGATGTAAAATGGGTGTAATGGGTTGGGTGGGGTAAGTGGATCAATGGTCGATAATTCAGCCTCTGGCCACAGTACATACTCTGTAGTAGATCCCCGGATAGTCACTGGGCAAAGAATTTGGGCATGTTTGTCGCCTTCTAGTGGTTTGAGCAGCTCTTATCGGATTAGTTGCTCCATAACGATAGGGAGGATAAGGAAAGTATGGAGGGGCATCTCCGCTATAAGAGCCTCTGATTGGTTGATGGACCCCCCGCGTACTCAGAGTACCATGGTACTCTTTACTGTACTGAGACACCCTTGTCTGCCTGAACGACAGAAAGAGACAGAGAGGACCGCAGAGAAGTGATACGGTACTGTAAGAACTTCCTATATCTATCTGATTTGTCTGCTCCTACCCCCTCCAGCCTGTACTTGTTTGTATCACCTTCAAATTAATCTGGCTGTTGTCGCTTTCTGCTGTCAATCTCCAGTAAACAGATAGCTGGTCTCTAGGCTACTGAAACATTGCATTCATTTATTGCCTGATCGATCCGCCGAACAGCTGATGCTCATCATCTGCTAGATCGGGCAACTCTCAGACTTCGCATCTTCATCTGACTGTCAGAGGATTAAGGCTTAATACAAGCATCCATCAAGCAAGGTAGAACTGTTGTTCCTTCTTTGTACGCCTTGTTACCATCTGCGGGCCTCAGCATCATCTTCTCGGGCAGAGACATACTCTGAGGCATACCTCACGTTGAACAGAAGACAATCAAACGTCTGCCTGCCTTTATATGAGCCATGACTAAGTCCTCTATAGAACAGTATTCGGACCGTACGAGCCAACCAGTGCAAACCGAACTAGCTATCGAATTCCGCTATCCCTCACCTCAAAACATCGACCGATCACTCGTCCACGTCTTACGGCTCTCTCAGCCAGTCACCATGGCGGATGGGAACAATATTATACGACCGCCTAGCCGCTTGAGTGAGAGTTGGGATGACATTCGCTCTGAGAAATCCCGCGAGGATGACCTGCAATCAGAGAACTCGACTGCGTTCTCACTGATCCGCAAGAATCAAGAAGAAGACGTTGAGAGCATTGATGAAAGTCATGCGACAATCAGTGAGGTGGATGGTGACTCGGACGGGAACATAGCTGCTTCACAGGAGTTGGCCGTTGACGAGGACGGCCAGAGAGAAGGAGGACATGACAGCTCTCTCACCGCACGCCCATCGTATTCCCAGGACATTAGCCTTCAACAACAGCCATGGTCTGGACCCGAAGATATAACTTTGAAGCACACTATTCACGTTTTCGATCATAGCGAGAGCGTCGCGATCACGAATAGCCTGGGAAAACCATTTGAAACTGTTCAGCTCTTCGGTACCTTGAGCATGAATGTCTCCAACAAGGACCTAGATCTGGACCGGCCTTTCCGTCTCGTATATGTGGGCGATTCTTCTCAGCGAACTCCTGTCCTAGCAAAAATTGGTGATGCTCTTATTGCTGGCAAGAGACCGGGCTTCGTTCAGAACACATTGAGTGAATCACGCTATCATGTCATTCCAACTTCTTATGATCAGGATGCGCCTACTGAGCTGGTTCCGATAGAGGCACAACTCGTCGTCGACGAGTGTACTACAGCTGCATCTACTAGAGCAGAACATCCTCTACATGAGAAGATCTATCTTCGCTTTAAAAAAGGCAGACAGACCCTTTTTACCTCCAGCTGGACGGGAAAGTGCTACGAACTCTCACCATCTGCAGCATGGTCAGCTCCTGACATAGCCGTTCTCTGCCTTTCAAACAACGATGATGCCGTTATGCGAGAGAGACTTCGTATAGCGGCACTGTTCATGAAGCGACACGGCGTCCCGACAATTCTTCTGACTGAAGACCCAGCATGGGGTTCGGCCACAAAATTCTCTGAGATCCATCGTGGCGGCCTACGATTTTGTGTGGAATCTTCCGACCAAATCATCCAGGAGATCCCAGTCGATCTTGGTACTTTCGAGAACATAAACTCTACTCAACTGAGTCACCACATCACATATCTCTTAGAATCGAGCAATTCTCAGCCTTTGGCATCACTTGACTCTGGACAGAAAGCAATTCAGCCGTTGCTACCGCTTCCGAAGTACGGCAAGGATGTCGAGAAGAACTTGACCAAAAGCTTTTATCAAAGAGAAATTCGTGGGAGTCTTCTTGAAATAAGAGCTCTGCAAGTATCAGCTGCTTTGATCCTCACACTTCTTACATCGATCCTGGCCTACGGCTTTTTCTTTTTCTTCATTGCAAGAACACCGTTATCCGTTGATCGAACGCCATATATATCCCCCACGATACCTGCCAAAGTGTTTGCAACTACTACAGACCCTGTAACGTCCGTTCAAACTGGAGTTTCGGTTCATACTTTGGAACCGTCATCGGCCGTCGCTCCCCAGAAGGTTGAGACCAGCCTCTCCAAACTGGTGGACGATCTCAACGCCGTTCGCTCTGCGGCTGTGAAGCCGCCGGATAGTGCTAAGCAAGTGGGAAAATTCGATGTCAGAATCATAGGTCGATCTCACCTAATTCTTCAACCCCCCAAGGCATTACTTGACAAGAAAGGGAGCCTTCCGAAAGTATCTGTCACCGTTCAGCGTGGTCGCCGGAATATCACGGCTCATCTGGAAAGAGTTTTCGACAACGTTCATACGGTTAGACTTGACGCTGCAGATGCCATCGGAAAACTTGTCGTCACCATCACCATTGAAAACCTTTACCATCAAGAGAAACACGAAGTTTGTTTTGGAAATCCCTGGCTCAAGATACAGGAATGGCAACGTTCAGCTACACAACTGAAGAGAACCCTCGACCGAGACGTGAAATTGCTTGGGATGGGTGCCTCTCAACTCTTTGAGGATTACAAGCATTTCCGGGAGTCGCTGTATAAGAGTTTTATGGATCCGCAGTATCTCTCCATGAATGCCACGTATCCCTGGAAAAACACGGCTGGCCAAGTTTGGACGCAATCAAAGCAGCTTTTCGAGACTTCTGCAGAGCAATCAAAGACCGTCTCACGACGAGTGTCAGCAAAGGTTGACTCGACTCTCCAAACACTTACCGGACAATCCCACAAATCTGTGACTAACACTCGTCAAATAGCACGTGGCGTTTCACAATATGCGTCGTCGATTTTAGCACGGCTAAATTCCTCCGAAATTTCTACTCGACTCATTCCGAAGATGCCGGTTAGATCACTTCACGTGGCACAGAAGCGAGCCTTACGCTTCCTAGACACTCTAGCAGGAGAAAAGAGGCGATCATCACACTGCACTCATGCCAACCGTAGACGGGCAAACGAGGACGGCAAAGCGTGTGATCGTTGAATCTGCTTGGCTTTTGCATTATATCATTTCAGAGGTAGAACAACCCGGGATTGCGGTGGGTGGCGTACACGAATGATTTTTGAGACCCCTTATGATTAACATAGGGGAGCAAGGTCACTTGATTACTGTGTAAAGGAGTTCGTACGATGCTGGTAAATGCAATCTCATCTTGTCATAATTGATACCACGGACACTAGCCACGTTCGTAGCAATTACATGCTTTTACTATAAACTATGCCGTTCTTTTCAAACCCATCATAGTATTGGTTGGTATATGTTCGATTGTTACAGTGTTGTACCTGCATCCAGTCTTGCGAGTTACAGTAATTAATTACTTTGGCAATGATCATGATGACGCCGTTCTGAATTGCCTACAGCAGGAAAAGGGACCAAACTCCTTCCAAACCCCTCCAGAGTCTTGGCAATTTCTCCAGATGGGAAAGCGGTGAATAGGGTATTGGTTTGAGTCGGCCCAAACAAAATAATATGGCCATCAGATCCATTTCAGACCCGTCCTTCACATCAACACATTGAACTTAAACAGACATAAGTTATCTTAGTATTTTCTTGTTATAAACTGGTATGGTGTCACAGCTCTGAATCTGGATTCTTGCTTATTCGTGTTTTACTAGATCTACAGCAAAATGGCAGAACCATCCAACACAACGCTTAACCCCGCCACTGAGAAGGCCGCCGACTCGGAGCCTCAGCTCGCTAAGACAGAGACAGAGCTTGCGACAAACCCTCAATCTACTTCAGAGGAGAAGAAGGACACCGAAGCTCCAGCTGAGACAACCAATTCCGTGGCTGAGATTGCAAGCAATGCTGCTGCCTCCGCCACGTCTGCCGCAACTGGTGTGAAGGACAGCGTTTTCTCCATGTTCGGTGGTGGTGCACCGAAGGAGAAGAAAGTGAAGGAAGATGAGGGTGAAGATGAGCCAAGCGGTAGCAGCAAAGCCAAGAAGGAGGGCGAAGATGTGAGTGACAATTGATCCTCTCAAACAGAATTCGATATGTTGAGAATGTTACTGCCTTTCTGCGCCTCTGCACTGACTGCGCAAGATTCTCGGAGAGCTCTAGTCTGCTTGATTACTTTTGAATTACATCGCTGATGGCCTAGCAGGAACCTGAGGAGTCACCGGACGTTCACTTTGAGCCTGTTGTGCACCTGACCGAGACCGTCGATACGAAAACCCACGAGGAGGCTGAAGAACAGACCTTCAAGATGCGCGCCAAGCTATTCAAGTTTGACCGCGACACCAGAGAATGGAAGGAGCGCGGAACTGGTGATGTAAGACTTTTGAAGCACAAGGAGAATGGCAAGACAAGACTTGTCATGCGACGAGACAAGACTCTGAAGGTCTGCGCAAATCACTATGGTATGTTCCTGACTTGCAAGAAGTTGTTTTACCAAGCTGATGATTGGCACAGTTGTTCCAGATATGAAATTGTCTCCGAATGTGGGCAGTGACCGAAGTTGGGTATGGAACGCTGCTGCCGATGTCAGTGAGGGCGAACCAGAAGCTCAGACACTGGCCATCCGATTCGGCAATTCAGAGAGTAAGTCTCGCCGGTTACAATGTGATCCATCCTATTAACATTGCATAGATGCGAACTTGTTCAAGGAAGCCTTCCTCAAGGCCCAACAAGAGAACGAGAAGCTTTTCAGCAAGGAGGAGTAAATCATCAGCTACTAACGTCCACTGGTGGCTTACATATCGCTCAAGATGGCGTAGTCGAAAAAAATACTTGTCACGAACTATCCACGCCCCCAAATCATGCTCAACAGCCATGTCGTACCTTCTTCGCACTGAAATCGTACTCCAAGTACGTATGAAAGGCTTTCTTTTCCGCAGTGCCTTGACTTCAGCTGTGGCATTGACAAAACCCCCATATTTATCTCACCCCCAGCATTCCCCCACCGAATCGAACCTAGATAGGTACCTAGATAGACCCAAACACCAACACAATGAAACAATAATGAAAAGCGTTAAACCCTCAAATTCTTACAAGTCTCTTATAAGGCACACCCTATGTTGAACCGTAAGATCATTATCTACCGATCGATAGATATAATACTTTAAGCATCTTTGTATGATTGAAAGTTTGAACGTACCTTACCGGAGTTTGCTTTGAGCTTTCAACGCTTGCACGATGCCTCCTACCTCAAGAATCCATTAAAGCAATACTATTTTCCACATAGAAGAATAATCGAAGGCCCCGTTGCGTTTTAATATTCTTCTTCTAATCGATCTGTTTTACAAGAGCTACGATAGAGCAATAAGATACTCTCGAATTGATTATTTCAATAATGTAGGTACGATAAATTACAGACATGAAAGATTATTATAATAGGACACAGACGTCTACCGTAATTAGCGTTACCGGCGAAAAGACCCAGCACCTCTCTGTAAGGTACTGTATTTCAGCGGACCCTGAGTTTTTCCGGTCGCGGGCACCGTTCCGGCCCTTTCACACCCTCATTACAGGTTTGACCTTAGGTTTGCTCCCCGCAGACCTACAGTACCAGTCGCGTATAAAGTCGCTTTAGATTGTATACCTCTCTTTCACTACATGGCTTTCTAATCTTGGCCCATATACCAAGGTGCGAAGAGTGAGTTGATGCTGGATCCAATTTCAGTGTTCTCAATCATTCCCATCTCACTATTCACAGACTTGCGCGCTTTACCGTCAAGAACCAGCTCTCGCACACGTCCGATTCTTATTTCTTACTGCGCTCTGCTCTTGCAACTTTCTCTACATTCGACAAGATGCCTGACGTAAGTATTACTTTGGGGTCTCTCCGCCGTACAGGAAAATGATCTGACTTAACGTACGAAATAGGTCAAGCGCACCGTGAAACTCGTTACCCAGCAAGATATCATGTCAGTACCCTTACCTTGAATTACGACCCGCGTCTAGCATCTAGGAATGTGTCTTCAATGACAACCTGTTGATTGCTGTCATATCGCGGGTGTTGAAATTCTTCTAGCTGATGCTGCCTTTCACCTTCTGTTTATTCGGCGCATGTGCTAAAATCTTTCGTGAAATAGTCCGGACCGCGATTCTGGAGTTGAAGGATACCCCTTGCGAAAATGGAGCATTCAGATATTCCTGGTTAATCAGGATGGAGATGAGGTATCGGCTCCTTTTGACAAAGTCATATACAATCTTCATCCATCATTTGGATCTCGCGCAAAGCAAAGTAAGGATAGCAACCAGCCACTACCTTTCTTGCCAACGCATTATGGCTCCCTTTATGTCGTATGACACCAGCTTGCTAACTTACTTCTTCTACTTGCAGCATTCAAAAAGCCCCCTTTCAAGGTGGCTGAAGAGGGATGGGGTGAATTTGATATGGACATTACCTTGTGCACAGATGGGCAGAAAGATCAAACCATAACCCATGATCTGAATTTCAGAGAGAATCGCTATGATACGAAGCATACAATCGTACGTTAAGACAATCTGCTTCCAGGCTGTGGGGAGCCTTTTTTGGGGCATGGAGTTTTCTGGGCTGGTGGTGTCACGTCCTTTAAGCTAACGCAAACACCTTCTAGACCTTCAAAAACCCCAAAGGCGCTCTCCTCGAAAAACTTGCGTTATCTGGCCCTGTCCCGGGTCTCGATGACTCTCCTGCTCCAAATGGAACCAAGAAACGATCAGCAGTAGATGATAACATCAAAAAGCGAAAGAAGATCGACAAGAACATTGACATGGACAAGCTCGCAGATGGTCTTCAGAAGCTCGGTGAAGACGATCTGTTGCAAGTCGTCCAAATGGTTCATGACAATAAATCCGAAGAGAGTTATACGAGGAATGATGTTGACCGTAAGTTCTCAATTTTAGTGCTGTGAGCATTCTATGTACAGAAGAATTGTATTGTTGACTATTATATCCTTACATCTTTGCAGAAGGTGAATTCCATGTCGACCTCTATACCCTTCCCGACAATCTCATCAAAATGCTCTGGGATTTTACCTACGAGAAAGCCGGCCCATTATGATTATCCACAAAACAAGTATTTTGAAATGATTCGCGAAACAGAACCAGCTTTGATATCCAATGCTTTTCTTCAAGACAACTTCTCATCTATTCTCTTTGGGATCGGATACGCATTTAGTTTTGGTCGGATATGGAACAGTCAAATTTTGAACGGGAGGTCGAAGAAAATTCCTCGATTTCTAGAACGAAAACCACGCAAGAAAGGAAAACGGTCAACCTCAGAAAAAGCAGTCATCATGTCTTCAGGCACCCTTGTTTCTTGTTTCTCAATTCCGTCCACCAACCTTGCTCTTCCTGGAAATCTGAAGTCTTGTTTTCCTGCGACCATCGACTTTTCAATAATGACGAGGCATACCATGAATGAATGCTTTTCTATTTGGAAGATGAAGGGAGTTGATGGATGGGAAGGAAATAAATAAAAACAATCAGGCCAATCAGTCAGTCAATCCATCAATCAGATCCAGAAATCCAAAAAATTCAGAAAAATTCCAATCATCCAGTCAGCATACTTTATCTGTCCAATCAGCCAATCAATCTATCAATTACCGATCCCTCTATTTTGATGATCGCGAAATTGAAGAAACTTGAAAGAAAACTCTGCTTGGTATTTCTCGAATTGACGAATGATATAAATGCATAGAGAAGGTCTGTCAGACAATCACACAGAGAAATTTAATTCAATACCGTAGTATTGTATCCCGATACGTTACCAAATATCTTACCTTCTTGCTTGCTTGCTTCCTCGCATTACATGTATATGTACATGTATCAGTTTTCTTTCTCTCCCCTCTTCATTTCTCCACCTAATACCTTATCCTATGCATAATACAGTATGATACTATATTTTTTACGATAGGATAAGGGAATCATATCATCATGCTGACTAATTAGGTATTTTCAACGATGAACCCCCTGTATCGATTCAACTCGGCTCGACCTGACCCGAATCGAATGGAATCGAGTCTATCTAGGCACTGTAATATTGTCCCGTATTTCCTTTCCTTCTCACTCTTTATTGTTGTGGTTATTCTGTCTCTCTCTCTCTCTTTCTCTCTTTTTGTCTGGATATTTTGATATTTTACTATAGTTATATAACTTAGTCTCATTCCCATTCTCATCGCCCCATACTACTTCATAGTCATAATCATTCGTATAACGTTATGTCTTCTTCTCATCTATTGTGCTCTCTTCTACTCCTTTTTTCTTTCTTTCTCGTCTTTTTGTTATTATTATTATTATTAGTAAGTATCCCACCTCCCTCTTCCACCCCTTTTCATTTACTACAGTACAGTACCCCAATCCCTAACCCACTGACTATGTAATTATCCAGTCGGTCAGTCAGTGAGACTTTCCTGTTGGACTTGGAATTGTCTACCTATATATACTTACCCATCTACAGTACCTATATAGCTCAGCTTCAATACCTAAACCCCTTGCCCCCCCTCCCCCTGCCGCTTATCGCATATCACTTACCATTCTACTACAGAACGCAGACAGACGGATGGAATGTGTAGCTATGGTAATGTATGTAGAATAGGTAGGTATTAGTCTACTACTGTATAGTTAAAGAACTTTGGGGTGAGGTAAAGGTAGGTAATCCAGTAAAACTTTGGTCGGTCGGTTTTCCTATCTTCTTTTTACTGTAAAACCCTTGCTTGAGTGGGGAGGGAGTAGAGTCCATCTATCTCCTGATGTCTTTGTCGGGAGGGTAATTACGACAGAGGAAGAGAAAGAAATGTCCCTTAACCTCCTACCTACCTAGGGGCTTTAGTTGATACTGTATCATGTGTATGTACAGTACCCTGTATAAAGCTCACGTGATACAGTACCATCGTACTATATACTGTATATACTGTACATACATATCCCGATGCTTTTCATTTACCTACCTACTACACGACAAGACAACTATATATCTACCTACCTACCTACCAACCTACCAGAGTTACATATGTCCTGACTGTATCTAACTACAGTACAGTACATCCTTTATATATAATACTGTATACAGCTAGCTTATATACAGGAGCCAGCCAGCTGGGAATCTGATTGATGGCGGCTGGTTCCTTAAATAAAGACGCAGGCTTCAATTGAAAAACAGTCAAAGTCAAGCCTTTACTGTAACTTGGTGTTGATGTTACAGTACTAGGTTTAAGAGAAGCGTGCGAAAATTTCCCTTGTGCTGTGAGACGCCATTCCTGTTGGTTTTGACGCACTGATGTATACATATTACGATGTTTTTCATGGAGCTTTATATACAGGCACATTATGTGATTGTACTGTAGCATGAGTTTATGAGTAGAAGAGAGTTTACGGTTCTATCCTCCTGATACCACCCACAGTTCATAAGATGTCTGTCGAGTGCAATCCATCAGACACAGGAATATACAATTCTAGGTTGACCTCGCACACCTACAAGGAAAATAAATAGAAAGGTAAATTATGTCATTTGTCATACAGATAGATATTGACTGATTGATGCCTAAATGTCCCACGTATTTGAGTATTTGCTTGCTTGTATGCTTGCTCGCTTACCTACTTGTCAATCCCTCAATCAATCGAAAACAAGAAAGCAAAAGTAACAGAACGGAGAGCCTTCCATGCCATGCATCACTCCGTCCATATTCCATATCCCATATTCATGAAGGTGCATTACACCAATGCCGATGATAAACCCAGGCACTTTTCTGACATTCTTTACTGCAATACTTGGTTCGTCTACACCTCCGACATTTTGCAAATTGTCGGGTGTATTCTTCCCACTTTCCACATTCGTAGTAGGCACATTGACGGATCCCTCCTTTGGAATCATCTTTCCTGCACAGATTCCGCATGACAACACAAGCCCAGTACTGCATGTCCTGGGAGTGATGACGGACTGTGAACTTCTCGACTAGAGGGAAGATGTTGAAGTTATTGGGCTGAAGATATTCTTCCCACTCGTCACCTTCGGGAATAGGGGTGTCGACTTCTGTACCATTCTCATAGGCGGCAAGGTCTCGATCAATCTTGAGCATTGGCACCAGGTGTGTCTTTTGAAAATATGTCCTTAGATTGCAATACTTTGAAACATATGCGAGGAGTTGTAATGACATCAAAACATCTTCATCACGAGGCCGAGCTGCAAGTATGCCTGGTGCAGCTGGCAAAGCCCGTGTAAAAGAGGGATAAGCGTCGGATGGGATGGGTGAAGCAAACGTAGGCGTAGGGTTAGGAGCGGCTGGTGAGATCCCAACAGTGGCACCTCCGGGAGTAGGAGCAGCGGCTAATATGCTGCCGTCTATTGCCGATCGATGAGTAATATTGAATGTTTCGTTATCTTGATTTTGATTGGGTAAATTCTCCGTCTCCATTATCACGTCTCGATCTTCAACGGTTTGGACTGGAAGGCCAGCTTGAACTTCAACGATGGGAGCATTGACATCTACTGTCATGGCTTCTTCACTCCCGGCAGATTCATCACCGTGTGGATCGTCGGGTTCGGCGGCGGAAGCTGAGTGCATTTGGCGAATCGACGGTCTACGATGCCTTCGATGTGTCGAAGGGCCACCTTCTCGGTGATGTGGAGCTGAAGGCGTTGTCGGGGAGTCAGGTTGTGAGAGAACGCCGGTCTGCAAGCTGGGCAGCATTGACGGCAATCTGTCGACATCTCTGACGGGTCTAATATTGAACCCGTCGGTGGTATCCATAGATGGAACAGCTGTTGCTAAAGGTTGCAAGTTACCAGTACGGTGGTTACTGCTGGAGGGTCTACCCTCGTGACTTCGGGGGTGGTGATGTAATTGAGGACGGTTGAATGTAGTTCGTTCTGGGGGAGATGTGAGAGCCATTGGCTGGGTGGGCGTGATATCCATGGCGTTCGAGTCGCCATGTTGTTGATTGCTTGAAGACTGAGGAATTTCGATAGATGGCGGTGGAGCCTGCCTTCTCGACTGACGATTGTCGGGATTGCCATTCGACCTCTCAAAAAACGAGGCTCGATTCGACGAGTCCCGCGCCTTAATAGCTTGCTTGGAACTTCCTCCAAGCCTCGCATTCTGTCGTACTTGATCGGCGTCAGCTTTGGCTCTCATGCGTTCCACGGCCTGGATATAATTATCCAGTATGGTGGCAATCACTGGCACCATGTCTGCCTCGACTACTCTCGTCCTGACATTTTCTGACCCCCGTACGCCAATGTTTACCACACACTGGAATGCTAGGTTCCACTTCCAGACATCCATAACGTCTCTGTTGTTTCTGCCATTTTTCAAGATGCAAATCAGCCTTTCCACTCCTCCGTCAACTGTCAAGATATCGCGTATTCGAGCGGATGATGTAGTAAGGTAGGCAAGGTGGTTTAGTGAGTTGATCAGGGGCAGTGTTGACGTGCAATCGAGTGCCCTCCGATCATATAGGGTTGTAGTAATATGAACGGACGCCTTATTGACATTAGGAATGCTGAAATTGACCTCCCTCATGATCACGATGTTGTCCTTGGATTTTACTTTTATCAATCAATTATGCAAAAACCGGATCGCTGGACGATGCTTGAGTAAAGGTCTTGGGAGTCCTGCTCGTGGTGAAATTATGTCTTGTGTTCCAGTCTCTTGACAAGCAATGCAGAGAATGCGGGCGATGGACCTGCCGCCAGATATGTCGTTCCCCTGCTCGGACTCAGTATATAAACTACTCCTCGTGATGCTCGAAGACGGAATCGCGGTTGAATCTGTGGCGGTGGGAACAGAAGCGACTTTCTGAATGGAAATTGTTTTCTCGAAACCGTGCAATGAATAGACGCGATCAACGGAGTTCCAACGGCGATGATGGTTGCTAAAATGCTGAAATAGATGGATATATGTCGTTACAGTCGTGAGATTTGCTGGACAGGAGATGGGAGATGGTAGATCGTCCCAACTTTTTGCAGCAGAGGCAGACCCGCATCAGTCTCAATCGATGAGAGCGAGAGAATGGAAAGTAAGGAGCGGACAACGAGATGAGGTATCAAGGAAAGAAGCTGAGTTGATCCGATAGCACGTTGCTCACGAAGCACGGGAATAATATCGGGCTGGGGGGCTGCGTTGATCTACTAGACGAGGATGGCGGAGTTTCAAAGGTTCAGTCAGTCAGTGTCGCAGCCTAGGGGTTGTGCGGTTGATGATGATGAAGCGTAAGAGTAGACGACCCGAGATCGATTGATGAGCCAATGATGGAAGAAGTGAAATCGATGGCCGAATTGATCGCCGAGTCGATGCAATAGAGAAAGGGTGAAGGGATGAAGAAAGAGATGGCGGAAGGGAATAAGGTAGGATGATGGATGTTCAATTTGATTTGGTTGGAGCTGAGGCAAGCGGAGAGGGCGAGACGAAATTGAGTTACAGTACGATACTTAGGAGGCGAGTTACCAGGTTGGAGGTAGTACCTAAGTAAGGTAGATTATGGGTTAGTCATAATAACTCCAATGGTATGGGTAGGTAATCATTGAAATTGCAGACAGGAAAGGGTATTGGGGGGAAACGGCGGATCAAGCGTTATTTTCCCTCTCTTTTGCCTCTTGGCAATGGGATCTTCTAGGGTGTCCTTTGGGTACTCCGGCGTCCGGTCCAGGGCTCTATTTCGGTAGGTGTGAGCTGCATGGAATCATGATGGGAAATTGACTTAATGGCCTTGTACTGTACTGTAACAACTGTATTGCATGATTCATTCACTAGGTCCTGAGTGGCCCCAGAGCCTCTTCTCCCTAGTGGGCAGTTCAGCCCCTAGAGACCCAAGGACCATACTCCAGGCAGGCTCCGGGTCTTGCTCAAGGCGCCCAATCAGTCGGAGTATCATTAAAGCTTTACCTTCTAGGTATAGCATAGATGAGTGAGATGCCTATCCTATGCCCTTCTCGCATTTTGTCCACTCTCACACACACCCGCGCACACACAATAATTGTACGGATTCTACACGTGCTGTACAGGCTGATTGATATCACACTGACAGCGAGACCGCATGACCCTGGTTTCTGCACTTCAACACTAAAGGTACAGAACAAGATCATTTGCATTGTTCAAGTTTCAGTAACACCAAAAAGTGACGTTTCTTATTGCCCATAGACGCATTGTCCTAGGGATGTGTCTTATTATGTCTCCTCTGTCTTATGCGTCCGCTTTCGGGGAGTTGATGGCGGTGACTCGACCCATTTCACCCTCTGCAAGCCCATTTTGAACGATATTCCAGACCCTTTCAGGCACGTGTTATGTACAGTACCAACGGATCCTCCTTCGACAGAGACAGTCACCCACCACGTATGTAATTATAGAGGACAGTACTGTGTGATAGATACTGTACGATAGCATGATAGATAGTCTTTCCATCTGATGGGCCCATTAGTCAGAGAACTTGACATGTTACAGGAAGATTGGAGACCCTTCATCAGGTATGTACCGAATTGCACTATGATTGACAGCACGACTATGAGCAGTGGAAAAGCGTACGCTCCACTGGGGTGTCTGCCACCCATTCAATGGCTCTGCCTCCTAATATCATCTTGTGTGGTGTTGTGTAGAATGCCACTCTGCTACAGAACAAAACGCTAAAAGAACACAGTCTAAGATCATGGTTCGTTTCGGCTTTTCACACCTTATCTAGCCGATACACGCGGTGGTCTGTACTCTGCCTCGCTTCTTGCAACCTTGTCAATGGCTGTCAGGTAAAGTTGGCCATGTTGGCCCGATGCTTAGAGACGAAGATCTATCACTTTGACCAGGAGATCGATACGGTCCGTGGGACTGTTGTGGCCCGTTCCTTGAATAGGAGTTCCTTACCTGTGATAACCCATCGGATATTGGGTCTCCTTAGGCCTAAAGACTATTGAACTACATAGTACGTATCCACGGTGACAACAAGCACCGATCTCGTAATGGCCCCGCCCTTGGGACTGAAACTTACTCGGTCCTGGATTGGCTTTGAGAATGATCATGCCTCCTACGAAAACATTTGGTACAGTGATTATTGTGGCCTTTTGAGGAAGGAGGCTCGATGCAATCGAGGAGGTCAAAGAGAATTGGATCGGGGTATGACGTCTAGACCAGGGAGCCGAACCATTCTTCATCAGCTCGAGACATAATACCTACCTAGGTAGCCAGTTACGGGCCCAATGCTACGCTGAGTACAGAGGATCATGACTGGCGGGTTTAACAAAGTGTGAAGGAGCCTCGACCTCGTCCCGTGTTGTCGTCCGGAAGGTTTCTGAGCCGAATTCGCCCTGGTCTCGCTTCTTCCCTCTTCTCGTTTGTTTGGATGCAGTATGCCAAATTCCCTGACTACGCCGAATGTTTGTTGTATCCCGAGTTCCAGATTCTGAAGCGATCAAAGCAAGACGAATCCTAGAGCATCCGAGGTGGAATACACGCCGTATCATGCCTTACCCATTTTTCAATGATGGTATTACTAATTGATCATCCTCACCCCCTCTGGTGGGTCACAGGTCCGCCCCTACTCTGAATACTCTGAGTGCTGTCTCCCAAAGTTTCCCACTACAAATTGATGGTCGCTCCACCTGCCGTCCGCTCCGATCTCACCAAGCACCGGGTCAGAGGTTAAACCAAATGCTGGATGCTGCCGAGCTCGAGCTCGTGAGGTCTCAAAGTTAAAGAGCCACCAGATTGATATTGCAGCTGAAGTCTCATGTTCCTGTTACCAACATTGTGCACTTCAACATGATGGCAAACCCAGCAAGTATCCTTTGGATATTCAGTGAGTGCCTCAGAGTTGACTTGCACCATCGTATTTGCGCGATAAGGGAAATCAAAACCGATGTTGACCTTGACCGCCTTTCTACTCCGCATGTCCAATCTCCGACCGATGGAGCCGTCGTGGTCGTTGTTGTTGTTTTACGACAACCGACCCAGATTCCTTTCCGAGATATTATTCACATTCATCGGCCCAAGAACATTCCCGGGACAACCAAATGTAAGGGCCGAACTCTGTCGAGCGCAATGATCGCAGTTGAGATGTAAACAGTAATTCAACGGCCCCGTTAAATGCATCGTCGAATGTAATCTGATATGCAGTGTGTCACACATGAACCGCTGCGTTGGACACAGGATGCACAGGCCACCTGGCGCTTTGACTAGGAAAAGCTGGAGATGCAATAAATGTAATTTATACGGTCTGTACGACGTGTGGCGCTTTGAAACTTATCATCGTTTCATTTCCTCTTTCTACACCGGCTGGACTCCCATCCGTTGCCTTTCAAAATACGGCCAACATTTGCTCAGTGGCCCATCGTGAAGCGGCGCGTACCGGCTTATATGTACGATCAACGATCCCCCTGAGCAACAATATAGTATCAATCCGGGATAGGCAGACTCGATAATCATCAGCCTAGAAACTTTGGAACATCCCCGGAGCATATATCGTTTCAGGAGATGACAGGGATACCAAAACAGCGTTCCGGGGTCGGGATGGAGAATTCCCCCATATAGCTCCAAGCCGCATTGAGAGTTACACGCGACCATGTATGACTGAGGAGAGGCTGGAATTCCCTCCTAAATAGAAAATCCATTGATACGAAAGATGATAGACGTCTCTTTGTGTTGCTCGTTATCCCCGTGCTATAAAAATTTCCAAAGAAAATCCTCTTTCGTAAAGGACCTTCCGATGCAATGACAGTCGGTTGTAGCGAACAACAATTGATGAGTCGACCGTCGGTAGCTCCCTATCACCCGGACCTTTTTCTTGGTCCAAGTGGATCAAAATGAAAGCCGGCGGCTCTCACTCCCAACAATGATGAATTTCGATGCCTCTAGGGGTGGTAGTATCAAGTACGATGAGCTTTTGCGCACGCGTGATAAACGTTACCGTTGGAAACGAATTCTCTTGCTTGCAAAAGCAGCCAAGTTGCTCAGAGGCAGGACGGGCCTACAGACCTGTGCGTAATATTGCCTAATGGTGTTGAATTGCTCTTCGTGGTGCTTGAGCGAGCATCGATAGGGTCACAAGACGTGGAAAATTCCTCGTGCCGCAGCTGCACGATGCAAGTCAGATGAAGCACATCTGATAAAAGTGCACCTCTCTGTAGTTGCTGTCAATCTTGAAACCGGGTTTCAACGATCGAATTGTAGAAGTCAGATGTCGACAACCATAGGGGATTGTTCACCGCTCTCCTCGTGACGGCGAAAACCATATACAAGTTTTACGCGCATGTTAATTGGCAGTGGAGACAGGGCTGATCCAAAACGATAGGAGCGAGTACATGGCCGTCGAAATGAATGCGCATCATCTGAACCGCTTCTGGTGTTCCGACGTTTCAAAGGTTGGGAATGAAATATACCCATGCAGGAGCCCTGGAGGCATTACCCAAGCCGATGGACGACCTTATCTTGACAGACAGAAAGGCCGTGTACTGCAGCCGCACTTCCTACGATCCAATCACCGTGAAAGGAGATCTCTTGCTGAAAGTCCCAGAGTTTCGCTGATACAGCACTCTCGGATTCCAAAGTGAATTCCAAGCATCCAATGGTTGTGTGTTGCCAGATCAATGGGAACTAGCTATTACGCTGGTAGACAGATGCTTTTTGGGTTTGCCGGGGGCAGATTGACAGCTTCATTCCACCGAGAGGTTGAACTTGACGAAACTTTCGGTGGACAGAGATCATTGCGCGCCTGCTATATACTATAATGGAACTGCGAGCGGCAAACAGATAGGACTGTTTACGAACAGAAGAATGCATACCTGAAAGACAAATCTAAATCAGGAAAATGCTTGTTATACGCACGTCTCCTAGCTGTTGCGGTCACTAGGAGATCTTGAATTCGATCGTTATTGATTTGCGCTACTTGCGCGACGGCTGGTTGGTGGTTTTCCGCCTGATGGCTGCGCTCCCGCTGGAGGTTGCGTATTCTGATATGTATAGCCACCGGCCATCAGTGGCAAGCAATCAATCGATCAACATGGGTATATTCTTGACGGCTCATCGGATGAAAGAGTAAAATGCAGCTTGCAATGCAGGAATGGATTCGCAAGCACACATGCCATTTCTCTCTCTCTGAAACTGCGCTGCTGGTCTGTTTGATGACATCTAGAAGCGGTGAGAGGGTCACCATGTGGAAGGAGAGTCCGCTCGATGTGGTGATCCTGGCTGCTGGAGAAGTCTGAATAAGTACCTACCTACCTACCTATGTATCTATTATGTACATACAATACCATGTACAAACAAACATACAGTACTATAGTATCATCATCATCATCATCATCATTGACTATCCTTGTGCACGGCTTGGCTGTTCATTGCAGGTGAATATAATAATTTTGGGGTATTTGGTCGCACGTCATCCTATTGGTGGAGCGAACAAGGAGCATGATTTTTACCAGCCTTGATCGAAACCTGAGAGACACTCAGTGAGGAGGGACCACCAGGTTGAGGGAGACGGAGAGGGGAGTGTGAAAGCAGGACACAATTGAGTTATTGTAAACTTTGTTCCCTGTTGCTACTAATTTGTACTTGTCCCTTTCCGACGGTCTTGCCCATCTTAATTCAGTAGTGAGGAGGACGCTGGATCCACATAGTGTGGAGGAATCCAATAGCATTTCTCCATTTAGGATCCCTGGGATCCAAGAGCGAAAAGGAGCAGAGAAACCGGTCACCAGAGACCGATGAGCGACCACGGACAACCGATGCAAAAGAGCGAAACTTTCAACTATTGTGTGTACCGTACAGACGTAACCTCAGTAGACAAGGGCGTGGTAATTTCCTGTAATCCAGAGGTACTAGTACATACTACAGTGCCTATCTAGGGACCTAATGTACCATAGTAGATACTCAGAGTATGTATGGCAAAGTACGTACAGGACTGTATGTAATTCTTCATACTGCCATGTTACAGAGTATAGTACTATGTAGATGAACCTCAGAGCGAGGTAGCGAAGGCAGGACTCAGTCCAAAAGGCCAATTCAAAGAAAGAAATGGGGCCACCAGTGCCCACCCAATTTCTATCCTTTTCATCCTCCATCATCCTAGAGGGTATTCATTATCATTACTCTGTATTACTGTATCATCATCAGCGTTTCTCTCAGTATCTCTCCCCAACTCCACAGAGTGAATCCACTTTTGCCCACCTTTTTGTTCCTGGGTACCACCCCGGCCGTTTCGAACCCCTGTACATCATACGTATGTACTGTAGTATGCAGGTATGTAATGTACTATTGTGTATTGCTTACTGCAGTTCACTCCCGGTTGCCGTCCAGAGATGGCTTGTGGGTAACAGGTACCAGACATCCAATTGTTGTTACACCAATACCCCCTGTACCATCGCACATCATACTACATGTACCAGATGATAGATTGCGGTAAGAAAAAAAAAAAAAACGGAAACACTACAGTCCCATGTCAAACTGATACCAGGTACGGTAAGATCACTTGTTTTAATGTCAATTGCTTTCACTCTTCAGTCAATGAATATTCAGATGATATGTACAGCGCAGAGTATGTGATTACCAGAGATATCTAACCTGTCGAGGAACCTGACCGAACCTGTATTGTGTAATTGGTGTAAAAGTCGTAAGCCATAAATTACTGCCACTGCCAAAAAAAAAGAAGATCGCTTGTCAGGTTCTGGTCTGCTTCAAAGAAAAACGGGGCCAAACCTGTACCGGTGGTGGGCTTTCACAATTGCACCTTTCCCAAAATCATCCTCCCCCAAACCCATTCTCTCCTGAAGCAATCTCTCGTCAATCTCAATCCAATAATCCTCATCGTCGACCACTGGCCGCCCCCGATCAATCACACATTCATTGATTCATCTCTTGTTTGGTGATTGTTTCTTGCGGCAAGGCGACACTTCATTTCGACCTGCTCACAGTCGATCTCTTCACCTTCTTTCATCACCGATCGGTCGGAGCTCAAGCTTGTCAACCTCACATCCCTGCCGCTCTAATTGGTCTCACTCAACTCCACCTCTCCTGACTGACAAAGAATCAACCACTCTTGCGCAATCAACCACCTCGTCTCCTCTCTTCTCAAAGAGCCCCCATATCTCGACTGTTCGACAATACCACCGTCCGACAGGACACACATCACCCAAGATGTCCGGCGACATGAGCGGCGAGGCCATGCAGGCCAAGATAACAGCTGCGAGGCGAGAAGCAGAGGGATTGAAAGATCGCATCAAGAGAAAGAAGGATGATCTAGCAGACACAACGCGTAAGTCGTCATCGCATTAACCTACTCTCGGCGCTGCACTTAATCGAAGTGTCATTGTGATATCCTCGGCAGCGAGAACGACTATCCAAACAACAAGGCTGCCACCGAGACTGGCAAATGTGAAAGCCGGCGAGTTTGTTGATGTGAAGCTAATGTGAACTAGTTCGAGCCGTTGCTCAAAGCAATACCGATCCATTACCTAGAATAGGCATGAAGCCACGGCGCAATCTGAAGGGACACCTGGCTAAGATTTATGCCATGCATTGGTCGACGGACAGAAGGCATCTGGTGTCTGCATCGCAGGATGGAAAGCTCATCATTTGGGATGCCTACACAACAAATAAGGTCCATGCTATTCCCCTGCGATCATCATGGGTGATGACATGCGCTTATGCTCCGAGTGGCAACTTCGTCGCTTGTGGTGGTCTTGACAATATTTGCTCCATCTACAACCTTTCATCACGAGAAGGCCCAACCAGAGTTGCACGTGAACTGTCTGGACACTCAGGCTACTTGTCTTGCTGTCGATTCATCAATGACCGTCGCATCATCACCTCGTCTGGAGACATGACGTGTATGTTGTGGGATATTGAGACTGGATCCAAAGTGACTGAATTTGCCGATCATTTGGGAGACGTTATGAGCATTAGTATCAACCCCACAAATCAAAATGTTTTCGTGTCAGGTGCTTGTGATGCTTTCGCAAAGTTGTGGGATGTTAGAACTGGAAAGGCTGTACAGACCTTTGCAGGACATGAGTCAGACATCAACGCGATCCAGTTCTTCCCAGATGGCAACGCTTTCGGTACAGGATCAGATGATGCCTCATGCCGTCTCTTCGATATCCGTGCTGACCGAGAACTCAATGTGTACCAAGTAAGTAAATTAGAAGAGGGCTGTCCAGGAGATTGCTAATTCGTTTCCAGAGCGAACAAGTTCTTTGTGGTATTACTTCTGTTGCTTTCTCTGTCTCGGGTCGTTTGTTGTTTGCTGGCTACGATGATTTCGAGTGCAAAGTTTGGGATACTTTGCGTGGAGAGAAGGTCGGTTCGTTGAGCGGTCATGAAAATCGTGTTAGCTGCCTCGGTGTCAGCAATGACGGAATCAGCTTGTGCACAGGTTCTTGGGACTCTTTGGTAAGGCGATCGCTTCACTATCCCTTTTAACAGAAAGTACTAACAATTTGGAATAGCTCAAGGTCTGGGCGTGGTAGAAAACAATGCGGGTACATGAAACGGAAACCAACGAATGCCTGGGCTGAGTTCTTGGACGACACCACAGAGATTTCAAGGTCGCCGTCTAATCACCTAACAATCGACAAAAGTCATATTTGGTGCCCAGTGAGGCTGAACTGTGCACTTGGTCCAAGCTTGAGGATGCTCTGGTGGGCAGCGGATCACATGACGAGAAACAACTTCATGCGGGTTTGATGCGTGTCTCACTTTTCAAAATCGTCTACCAACGCACGAGACGATATCAATTCTTTCTAGGAGTGGTCACTGTCAGCAATCGGCCATATTCAGAGCTTGTCTACGTTGGCAAGCCCCCTTTTAATCTTCTATGTTGTATCTGAAACCCCCCCCTTTTTGCTTTCTTTGAGCTTGCTGCATGCCGGAGTGTGTTCTTTCAGTGAGCGTACAGGATATCCTGTTGTTGTTTTCTTCGCAGAACATTGATTGATATTGGGACTGGAGCTATTAAATGGTTGTGCTTCGGTAAAAGAGGCCTGACAAAAGGACGAACAAACGAGTGGAAGTAGTTCATCTTTTTAAATGAGGGAAGGCCGATATGTAGATCACAAAACAAAGGTTCAAAAAGATTTTCGAAAAGTTGTGTTCATGTATGCTTGTGAATCGTTACCATATTTGACAGCTACGGACCACATGTGCAAGTGCATACCCGTGTACTGTCCTCAAGAGGTGCAATATCATTCGGTCTGCGACCATTGCAATCAATGTTTTACATTCTGCGGGAACAGATGGTCGTTTTGAGAGTATGTTAATCAATCAGGTCATGTTGTGTGCGCGTATACTTGGAACCTCTTCACCAGATATTCCATTTGGCTCGGGATCACAATAGCCTCAAGAGGAATATTACAATTCCACTCAAGACACCTCGTCTAGCCTATACCTGAATGAAATGTCTTTGTACAAGACCATATCAGATCAACGAACCCCTTTTGACGGGACCCCATAAGATGCACTATCAGGATAGGGACAAAACATTCTCAGCTATCATGTCTATTGTTCCGCCAGCTTCGTAATCATCATGCTTGTCCGCGATCTCAGGTTCTGGAACCAATAAGTGGTTTTCACCGGCGAAAAGGTCCACAGATCCCCAGAGTTGGGAGACATCTCCCTTGCTTCATGCACGATTTGGCCGCTACGCCCCTTCCCCATTCTCTGTGACCGTTGGTAGCGCCGGGGTGGGATTGACAGGCGATTGGGACAATGGAGGAAAGAAGGGAGGGAAGGAAACAGGTGGAGAATTGTCGGTCTCATTTCCCCAGAGAGCAACTTGAACCAAAATGTGATATGGCTTACAGCGAGTGTTTGCTGATCTAATTCAATTAAGAGCTGCATGTTAAAATATAGCATCTGATTGGGGAACTCTTGGGCTTTGGGATCGTATTTGGAGCAGCCAGGGAGGTCGGCTCACAGGTCCGCATCAGCATAAATCGTAGATGATATACAATTGAAGAACTCATCTGGGCGATGCCGAAGGCATTTCGGGTAGCATGTCTTATGAAAGAAGTCCACTAGATGCTGTAGCCATGTTCTTGATATTCCTCAAGTACAAGCACTCACGAGAAGCGCAACATCGTAGGATTTATCAGGAGGCTCAAGGGCACAACCCGTGTTCTGTTTACTGGATGTAGTCCTCACATGTCAGACTGATCCACTGTTGTGACAACATTTGCTTGTTGATTAAGACATAACTGCCTGAGCTAGTTCAAAAGACACCATCGACATCGCGCAGCTCTCGTCATGGTAAAAGAGACAAGAAAATTTCTCTCCATCACGAAACCTCGAAAGCATAGTCGGAGAGCATCGTCCACAGCGTTGCCCATAATGGCAAGTCTCCTACTGCACGTAAGCCCAAGCTCCGTCTACGCAAGGACACTATGGCGTCTCCCCGCCTTGGACTTCTGTCCTTCATCTGGTCTGATGTAAGAAGGGGCACAAGTAGGGATATCACATCTCAATTTCTTTGCATTGTTGGATTCGACAATAGCCACAGAGAACACAAGAGAGGACGCATGGTTGAATATGAGTGCATTGAAATCAAAATCCAAGTACTATATACGTGTGGACCTTATAGGTACAGCTGGTGGAATGAACAATCATATGCAGGAACAACGAATCTTGTATGATATGGGATGGCTAGGATCAAGGATGCTCCAAGGGCCATATGGTCTTCGTGACTAACGGTCCACGGTACAGTCCAAGGGGCCCAATTGAAGCTGTTTGAATGTTCACTGGTCGTGTAATTTTGGTATCAATTATTCACGTAATCAGCCTTCCTTTCCCCTCTATTTTCCGCCTGAAGACGTTTTCATTGGCTTGTTAACGAGTATATTACTGCCAGTTACTGCCCATTAAAATTACTGCTCACGAGCAAAGCTTCTCTGCGGCTTCTAGCGTTAATTAGGTTGCCACAATCTCATTCGAGTCTCCCACGTTGCTTGTTTAAGATTTACGTATCCGGTGTTTCAGCTACTCTTCATATTTGGGTCCATTCACTTTGTCCAGACTCCAGGCAATCAGAGCAATCAATGCCCTAGAATCAATACCCAGAGTACCCATCCCATACAACCTGACCTTCCTGAGACAAGCATGATCTTCATTATACTCGTGGCTTGACTTGACTCGCCGCAAGCCTGAAACTACAACCGGGCTTCTACCTGGCCCCCTTTTTGGCTCCCACCACTCACCTGAGCCCTACACTCCGAGGCGGGACGGTATTCTTACCCTTTTGAGCTTACTTTCTGTTGCGACCTCTGCAATCACATATCTGCCACTCACACAGGCTGATGCATTGACTTTTGCCAACATTTCCCTAACGGCCTCTTACCACTATCGTCCTGCTATTGGCCTAAGAGTTGATCAGACAGGGTGCCCCTAGCTCTTTGACTCGATTTTCCCGCAATACCCCCTGTGCCTCGACCTCGGAGGAGGACCTATCATCCCGCTCACCGGATATACCAGTGCATTAAATCTGATCACACGCTTTACCCGCCAGTCTGACGTATTAGAGGCAGTGCCTTGTTGTTTGAAGTCGGGACAGTCAGCTTATGTTATATACTACTGACCGCCCTTGTTTCATTCCAAACCACAATGACTTCAGCAATTGCCGAAGAAGAACTCGACCGATACTTTTCTAGTAAAGACCATACGAAATCCCATCCCGAAGACGCAGAACGACATAGTCTATCGGACGAAGAGTATAACGAGGAAGAGAAATCGGGACCGGCATATATTCCCAACGACGGCGAAGGTAGCGACGACGAGGATCTACTAGACCACTCAAACGCCAGAATGTCTACCACTACCACCTCAACCTACACTTTACCCTCCACCCTATTCGATGCAAACACCGGCCCCAAAGGTGTCATCGCAGATGCTCATGCCTTCGAGAAGGCAAGAAAGAAGTCATTCCGCCGAACTCTGATGAACATGACATACAATGCTCTTCCCAAGCAAAAATCGTCGTCTACAAAGGCGTCCAATTCACCTGATCAATCGGGAAGTGAAGGAGATCACGACGAAGAGGAGTTCATGCGCAAATGGCGGGAGAACAGATTACAAGAATTACAGTCAGGTGTGGCATCACAAAGGAGGGCCAGCCCTAGCAAAAGGAGATATGGCTCTCTAGATGATGTTGATGCCAACGGCTACTTGGACGCGGTCGAGAAGCTTCCATCAGATACGATTGTTGTTGTCTGCATCTACGACCCTGAGGTAAGCTCATGAAATTCTCATACTTTGTCCCATCGCTTGTCTCTTATCTCTTGGCTGCCTTTTTCTTTCTTTCTCTCATATCAAACCTCGCCCCCAGCTTCAAAGCTTGCTGTCCCTTTTGGCATGTCTGTGGTCTGGCACTACGTCTCTCGGTTTCCGTTTCTCCATCGTTTCACGTTCAGTGAGCCAAGCAGCCCTTGACGTGTCACAACCCCACATCACATATATCTCTGTCAGGCCCTGCATCGCTCTTGGAGATCGATCACGGCACTCCCACATTTTCTCGAGGAAGCAGCCGATGCAATGTTGATTTCAGAGAGTCAACTTTGCCATTTTTGCCACTAACATGCTCGATAGTCTTTGGTGTCCACACATGTTGAACAATCGCTAGCGACCCTAGCCAGACGATATTCGATGACACGATTTATCAAACTCCATCAAGAGATCGCCGATATGGATCATGTCGGTGTGCCTGCAATCTTGGCCTACAAAGGCGGCGATGTCTTTTCCACAATCGTAAATATCGCTCCTGAGCTGAGGGAAGTGGAAGAGCTTGAGCTCCTCCTCCAACAGTATGTACAAACACCTATTATCTGTTCCTCGCATCTTGACTGACCATCTCCACGCAGAAACCATGTACTTTGATTAAATTCCCAGTCATCAATTTTTCTTCGTCTGTGAAAATACAGAATTTTTACTTATTTCATTTATTACTGTACACTATGAACACAGGAGAGCTATTGGATATGTACAAAAAGGGACTGGATCAATTTTGGGCAGTCAGATTGCACGACGATACCCGATAACATCTCTGAATTGATGACACTGCGGGCGAATGACGCCAGTGGACGGACACATGTTTCAGCGTTGCATGGGTTTGCGGGGTTCAGGGGCGTATATCGGCGATAACAACTGGTTCATTGCGATACAGAGTGGTTTTTGCTTTTATAGAGTACGATCCATATACTCATTCTCTTCGTCAACTGGCGGCGTGTGTATGTTGGTTCTCGTAGCCAATAACTGATGTTTGCTTACGACTTGGTGTTTGTCGTATCTCGAGGATATGGTCTCGATGCATCGGGATTCACGGAATTCGCCGCTTGGCTGCGTTCTTTGTCGGCCGTTCCCACTCCAGTAGCGTTGTGTGGGAGACTAGTTGCTGTGATATATTCACGAGGAGACCCTAAGATGAGATGACATTGATCCGTTCCTTGTCATAGCCTGTCTTCAGAGCTCGTGAATCCGAAACAAGTTTATGCATTAGGGCTATAATAGTAGACTTCCAACGTGTTTTTTCAGTCTGTGCTACTTTGTCACGTGCATTACCTCTCCCCTCCCGCCGATAACCTATCACTAATCCTTGCTGCATTTCTATATCACTGCGAGCAACAGTCATGCCACTGGCAGACGTCCCAAACGGATCAGCACCGGTCGCCGACGCCTCTATCAACCTACCCATCTTTGATGTGTCGATCGAGACGCCGGAGATAGGAAAGGCACTAATAGCTGCTGCCGCCAAATGGGGCTTCTTGTGGATCGCCGGATCGCCTGATCCTAAAACTACATCCGCAACCGCCAATGGTGCTTCCGACGCTCGACATTATGAATTTGATGATAAAACAGTGGACGATGTTTTCGCTTTGTCAAAGAAGTTCTTTCTGGAAGCCTCACCAGAGGAGAAACAGGCATGCAGTATCAAGCATAATCGAGGCTATGTAGGCATGCACGTCGAGAACTTGGACCCATCGAAACACTCGAGAGGTGATTTCAAACAAGCTTTCAACCTGGCCGAACCCCAGGAGGGGAAATGGTGGCAACCCATGCCCTCAGTTTTCTCAGCAGAGGAAGAGTTCTTGATCGATTTTCACAAGAGATGTCGTAGTATGTCAGAGCGAATTCTACGATTGATGGCCATGGGCTTGGAAATTTCAGACACTGATTGGCTCGTTTCACGACACAAGGCAGGAAGCCAATCGACACGCTTCCTTTATTACCCCTCCCTCCCAAAGGACAGTGATTACAATGCTGCAGCCGATATTCGAGCAGGAGCCCATTCAGACTACGGAACCATCACCCTGCTTTTTCAACGACCAGGACAACCAGGTCTAGAGCTCTTGACTCCTGATGGCAGCTGGGCCTCGGTTCCAATATTCCCTCCCAACTACCATTCTTCTACGTTCCCTCCGATCGTAGTCAACATCGGAGATCTTCTCTCGTACTGGACAAATGGGCTTTTGAGATCCACCATTCACCGAGTCATTCTGACCAATGAAACGGAAGGATCGAAGCTGGGGGAAGACAGGTTCTCTCTGGCCGTCTTTATCGGACCACGAGATGAGACAGAGTTAGTACCAATGCCTTCAAGGCTTGTTGCAGAGAGGGCAGCGGAATTTGCTGCGGGAGAAGGAAAAACGATTGGCCATGGGGGAGGAGTCAGCAAGGTCGAAAAGATGACGACGATGACGGCGGGAGAACATCTCAGCAATCGACTGCAGGCAACGTACGGCGCGGTATATCAACCTGAGGTGAAAAGTAGTGCGTGAGGATAAGGTGCATAGAGTCTGCTGGTTGTGATTGTCTCCACGTTCCCCTAGATTCTGTGCAATTGGCTGCCTGATTATATCCCAGTGTGGTATTGTGTATTGATCTATTTTCTTTCTTCAATCCTGTAATCTTGCAATCCTTTGTATATCCTGGAGTCTTTGACAGACCCGTGAGGCCATCTCAAAAACCTGACCTGGCATTTAAAGCTATTACCGTAAGTTGAAATCGGACCGTGTGTTCAACAAGTGGAATTCACTGCCCTTTTTTTTTTTTTAAAGTTCATGGTCCCTGAGACTAAACGTTCAGGATCAGCGGCCCCGTTAGTTACCACTTAACTCTCTAGCACCAGTAGTCGAATCTAAACCCCAACTTTTCTATATGCTGGAATATCGCAAGGTCACCTCACCTCACTTTCTTGTCGCAACACAAGGTGATCATTGCCATAGGCCTTAGCTGGCTCTGGGGCTTTTCTTCTTGTCACAATCGTCAACCTTTCCTCCAGATTCATCTCGGCATCCCAAGCGCTACCCCAAAATGCCAGGTAAGTTACGAGGTTGAGTGGTGAAACTATCGACTACGACGCTGATGCTCTCACAGTTCAGACGTTGGAGGAGTGGTTTGGGCCACAGATCCCGTCATTACCCCTGTCTTGCCTCAAAGATGCTGTGATTGGAATCGACGCCTCTTATTATCTCGATCTACACCTCAACAAGCACTCCCAGGAACAGTTGCTTAATGCCCTGGGTGGCCTCCCCTTCGTCCTCAAGTCCAGTGTCGAACGCGAGCTTTCCGTATTCACGAGCCATGGTATTACACCAATATTTGTTTTCAACGGTCTCGATTTTGGGGGGATCAAGCGTGGGTCCGCCGGCCAACCAGCTGAAACCTCGCTTGCATATGAGAAGGCCTGGGAGGCATATGACAGCGGCAACGTGGCCGAAGTCCTAAATTGCTTCCAGAAAGCTGGTGCGTTTGAATGCGCGGCAAAGGAGAATCCTACTGACTTGCTTCTAGGAAATTCAACGGAAGCAGTCTATAAGCTCTTACAGAAAATTCTCGTTCAGAATAAGGTGGACTTCATAGTCGCACCCTACAGCGCAGGTGCTCAGGTTGGTAGCCGTCTAGTATTTCTTGGTTTGACTGACCATTCGTAGCTCGCATATCTCGAAAAGCAGCAGGACCGATTCCTAGACGCTATCATGGGATCAACCGACCTTTTTCTCTTCGATATCGAGAAGGCTATTCTTAGAATTGACTTCGAGCAGAATGTGTTTGACTGGCTGAGTAGAGCTTCATGCCAAGAGCGGCTTGATAGAGTCTCAGATGATACCTTTAGGGATGCGCTACTTCTAACTGGCTCACAATATATGCCGATATTTCCTCCACTACAACGATTGACTCATGGCCAGAAAGGCGCTTCGATTCGAGATGCGCTGAATATGTTGAACACATCGGGTCGCTCGGTAACATCTCTATGCAATCAATACAGAGAGGATCAAGACGTACAAAATCTTCAGTACGCAGATCGGTATAAAAAGGCAGTCATGACTATCAAACATCATGTCATTATGGAGTCGGACGGCAAAGTTGCCCCGCTGGATATGCAACATGCTCCTGGAGATGTCCATGAATTCATTGGTCAACGACTGCCCGAGGAGCTCTACTTCTATGTCTCGAAAGGAATTCTGAGTCCACGTGTCCCTAATTGGATAACTTCTGGCGTCATTGACGTGACCTTAGCACCAGGGATGGCTGATTCAGAGGCCTATCATAAACTCATGCGCGAACAGCTTGTCCCAATTTGGACTCAGTCTCTCAGTCTCCTCTCTACTAATCTTCACAGATATTATCAAACCCGAAGTGTGAGTATCAAGACATATTTCAACTCCTCCAACGAAGTACAGATCAATCTCAAGGAAGTCCCGTCGGTAAGGGAGCAGCTCAAAGGCTGGAAGATCCACGAAGACAGCCTACCTCAGTCCATCAAGGAATCGCAAGGCGAGACGATTTTAGTCTTAGCTGCGCTCAACAGCGTCGACGACGTAGCATTCGCAGCGAAAAGCTTGGCTAAGCCAAATTCATCGCCTATCTCCACGAAACCTGAAATCGTCTCAAATACTTTGTGGCGATTTCTCCAACTTCGAAACTATATATCGTCAGAGAAACATGAGCTCACTCCATGGGGTCGAGTACTTCAGACGGCTCTTGCAAGCCTCGACCCGGCTGACAAGCTTGAAGATGCCGTTATTTTGGCTGTCGAAATGATCCGGTTTGGTCTCGTCAATGGTAACAATATGTTTCCAAACGTTTCTGGTGGACCCCAAGGCGACGATACACAGAAAAAGTATTCGTATCTGATCTCTAGAGTCGCTTGCTTCGGACGTTTGAAGCATAAATCACTGGGCTATTCCGGACCCTTGAGCCGTCAATTTCTAACTTATTCTGGATTGGTTGGAGCAGTGAGGACCGGTGTTAGAGATTTGTTGGAGGTCGTCATGGCCGGATTGTTCCTGGGAGCGGATGTCGACAGGAATCGAGAGGACTGGCAGGCACTCGGTTTGAGGTGAGTTATGCTATTGTAGGACTTGATAAACTTCTACTGACTTATCAAAGCCTACCACTAGCTGATGACAATGGCTGTGGCCTCGGTGTACTTACCAAAACATACTTTGATCAAATCAGTCAGCCTGATGGTGACGGATCATTCGAGGATCATGTATCAGCAGCCAAAAAACAGGTCTCAGAGTGGTTCCGAAATGTTGTGAGCTTCAATAAAAATCTTGAAAACGCCTTCAAACTTTGGGATGCGGTAAGTCATTGATCATTGCAAGATACCAGTAAGCTAATGGTTCCACAGGTCTATGCGGGTACCAAGGTGGCTGGGAACGACTTCAAAGATAAGGCGCTTTGGGACGATGCAGATGCTTGGTTGAAGACACGAAGATAGAGCATTGTCTTCAGGTCAATCAATGCCACCTACCAACAAAGGAGATAGATGCAGCATTTCACACTAAATCAATGCTATCTGGAGACCCTCCATGATGGATGATACGGAAAAGGCGATCTCGATGTATATTCTCAAATACCTTTCGTAAAGTTGCATGATGCCGAGGGCCTTGCCTTCAGTAGGAGACATCAAAAGTTAACGGTTACGTATCAATACAGTTCCACAACCAAGGCGGCGTCACCGCTCAGTTTTGATCAAAGTGACGCTGGGGCAGAATCTTTTTACTGCCCCGCAAAATATTTTTTTTGTGATAGTCAGTCGACACCCATATACATGCACGGTGATTGCTACGACTTGTAGTTTTCTGCGTACTCGCTCCCAACACCGAAAATTATTCATTTCTTCCTCGGGCATGTCAATTACAGTAATCGGATATGTCGAAACGTTCGCCCTCCCAAAGGGAAGATGAAGAGTACATCGCCGCCTTGAAAGCGGGTGAGCGACCACCTGTGCCCGAAAGCGCAGAGGATGAAGAGTTGGAGTTCGCAGATGAATTTGATGACGAATTCGAGAGTGAAGATGAAATTTTCGAAGCTGGCGTGGACGGGAGACCGGATGAGGAGAGAGAAGAGGAAGAAAGAGGTGAGAGACATCGCCAGCAGCAGCCAATACTTGTTCTGCTACCAATGGGCTTCTTGTGCGACAGATTGCGCTGACCATTCCTTAGATGCGATGGACGTTGACCAACAAACATTCATACCTGGCAGATCTACATTACAAGCAGGTGAACACTTAGCCCCAGATACTTCGACCTACGAGATGCTGCACACCCTCTCAACTCCATGGCCGTGTCTGTCGTTCTCAATAGTCCGGGATAATCTGGGAGATAATCGCAAAGCATATCCGAGGACTGTTTATGCTGTGGCAGGTACACAGGCGGAAAGTTCAAGAGCAAAGGATAACGAATTATTGATTTTGAAATTGTCCAGTCTATCCAAGATGGAGAAGCCAGGGAACGAGACCGACTCGGATTCGGATTCAGACAGTGGCGACGAAGACGGACATGGCGTCGGGGAACCAATATTAGAATCAAAATCGATACCATTACCGAGCACTACAAACAGAATCCGGTCCTTCCAACCACCCCCACAACCTCTGGCAGATCCCACTGCGATATCTCCTACAGTTACAGCTACGATGCTGGAAAATTCCCAAGTTCTTATACACGACGTTACGCAGCACTTACAGGCTCTTTCCACACCTGAGAAAGGCATCACGATACCTCCATCGGCTTCGAAGCCTCTTTCTACGTTAAGAATGCACAAGGACGAAGGTTATGCTTTGGACTGGCAGCCAGCATCATTACACCCCCTAGGACGATTGCTGACGGGTGACAACAACGGTTTAATATATAGTACGCAGAGAACAGAAGGTGGGGGTTGGGTAACGGATACGCGAGCATTTACTGGTCATTCAAGCTCTGTTGAAGAACTTCAGTGGTCGCCTAACGAACGCAATGTTTTTGCAAGCGCAAGCTCGGACGGTACAGTCAAGGTCTGGGACGTGCGATCGAAAGCGAGGAAGCCAGCCGTTGACGTTAGAATATCCAAACATGATATCAACGTGATGAGCTGGTCGAATCAAACATTCCATCTTCTTGCAACGGGCCACGACGACGGCGAATGGGCAGTGTGGGATCTCCGTCAATGGAAGCCCCAGTCAGGTCCATCCTCATCTGGTGGTCAACTTAAACCCTCTCCTGTTGCAAATTTCAACTTTCACAAAGCGCCTATCACGTCTATTGAATGGCACCCAACTGACGACAGCGTTATCGCGCTTGCTTCAGCAGACAACACAGCAACTCTCTGGGATTTGGCAGTCGAATTGGACGATGAGGAATACGGTCGAGAAAGTAACGTCCTTGGCGGAGGAGAAAAGGTTCCTCCTCAATTATTGTTTATTCACCATCTTGAGGATGGAAAAGAACTGCACTGGCACCCGCAGATGGAAGGGACCTTGGCAGTGACAGGAAAGAACGGATTCGGAGTTTTCAAGACGATTAGTGTTTGAAACGAATAGCGAACTCATAAAACCTCAAAGTCATGGATCTGACATGAGAAGTTTCCTGCCTCATGTAAATGTTTCATCTGCGTCTGTTTCGGCTTGTGACACCGTGCAAAGAATGGCCTAGATCACGCCATGACATGGTTGACAATATCGACAATGTCGTTTCTCTAGGAGCTCCATTTCACATTGCCTCTACATTCAGGCATAGTGACATCGACCTGCTTTCACAGTAGAGCATTAGTAGAAACAACAAAAAAGCTAAAACCCGTGTATTCTCTCTGTGGTTATCCGAGATTCAGCATTAGCAATTTCAAACACGCGATTCGCGTTCCGACTGCCAAGCCAATTCCAATCCCACATGTCTCAGGAATCCAAGGTGGCCATTCCCACACCTGCTGATCCTCATCCCTTCGGTGGCCCTAATTATCGATCAGGAGTATAAACAATGAATGATTCTGGAAAACCATCTCTTCAAGTCCAGATACTGTACAAGTCCAACATGGTCAGAACGAAGCGCTGGTAGCTTCAAACAACACTAGTCCATCATTCGCTTTCATATCATCGGCGATAAGAGGAACGGACCGATAACGGCCAGACAGAGCGAGCTGAAACGTCTTATCGTGAGATCAGAGACGCTCATTTCATGCTCTTTAGAGACCAGAGCAACGTAATATACAACAAACAGAGGACACCGATGAGTGACAGGGAGCCTTTATTGGCTTCGAGGAAACCCTCCTCTTCAACGACAAAGAGTCGAAAATCACTTATCGGGATGGACGGCTCTCAGCTACTTGATCTCACACGATCGAAGTCCAACGATATTCAGCATGGCGAGATCTCGTCGGTGGTGGGTGGGGTAGCGAAACACACTCTCGGATTACTACTTCTCCTCCTCGTCGTCTTCTTGTGGACGTTGTCCAACTTTCTGGGAAGCACAATATTCGCTGATAACACATTCGCTAAACCGTTCTTCATGACGTATTTCAACACATCTTTTTTCGTCTTCTTAGCTGCTCCAACGCTGTTTCGACAGACACGGAAACATATCAGAGCGGGTAATTTGAAAGAGACGATCAAATCGGCAATCAAGGAGATCGTGCCACTAGGCTCCAAAGCTGGAGAAGAGGATGAACCGTTTCTCAAACCTGACGACGAGCACGAAGTTGACGAACATAATCTCGTGGGCTCGAGAGCTTCTCTGGACGGCAACTCGGGAACCTTGGGTTTGCTAGCAACGGCCAAAATATCATTTGAATTTTGTATTCTCTGGTTTCTCGCAAATTATTTGGCAATGGCCTGCTTACAGCACACGACCGTCGGATCCGCTACGATCTTCACTTCAACATCGAGCGTGTGGACACTCCTCATCGGTGCCGTGACCAAAGCGGAACGGTTCACATTCCGAAAGCTATTAGGTGTATGCGGAGCATTATTCGGTGTGATTCTCGTCTCGCACCTCGACTACACATCCGACACCAACGACAAGAATTCCGACAGCACATTCCCCGATAAATCTCCATCGGAAATCGCCCTGGGCGACTTCATGGCCCTCCTCAGCGCCTTCATCTACGCCATCTACACGATCGTCCTGAAACTCAAAGTCGGGTCCTCCCCCTCAGCCCCTAAAGTCAACATGTCCCTCTTCTTCGGCCTCGTCGGCTTCTTCAACCTTTTGCTGCTCTGGCCTCTATTTCCCATCCTCTCCCTCGCCAACCAAGAACCGTTCGAGCTCCCCCCGACCCCTCGCATCTGGTTCATCATCATCACAAACTCCCTCTCCAGTCTCCTCAGCGATATCGCTTGGGCTCATGCCATGATCCTCACCAGTCCATTGGTCGTCACCGTCGGTCTCAGCCTGACCATCCCTCTGAGTCTGATCGGTGAAATGATCGTTCAATCCCAATTCAAGGGCTGGGCATATTGGGTCGGTGCCGCCGTCGTCGTTGCTGGTTTCGGAATCGTAGAAGTCGAGGAAAAGAAAGAAGAAGTCGAGGCCGAAACTCAAATCGGATCATGGGGAGATGAAGAAGACGCCCTGTTGGTAGTTGTTGATCATCATCATCATCATCATCATCATCATGAAACAGAAGGGGAAAGAGATCAAATTCTATCTTCTGGATAGGATAGAAATTCTTTTTTTTTTCTTTTTCTCTTCTCCTTTCGTATCTTTCAAAATTTACGAGATCTCTTTCATCCCATCCCATTCAACGCTTCTTCTTGTCTTCATATGAATATGAGAATATTACCATCTTGCCATCCTCCTCAACATCAACAGCATTACTATAAGCAAGCAAGCGTTCATCAATCCAGAAACTTCCAATGCATACATATATACGTACATGTATTTATACATACGTACAGTATAATACCTTGGAAATGGTTAGGGATAGGTAGGAAATTGAAATAGATGGGACAGATAGAATAAATCAAATCACAACTGATCTCTCTTTCTCTCTCTCTCTCTGTGTGTGTGTGTGTGTGTGTGTGTGTTCAAAGTTATGTAGTTATAAGAAGCATTCATTTACAAATCTACATATATGTCTGTACAGTAATGTGTTGTAGCAAGCACCGCAATACTGTATTGAACCCAAACAATTACAATGAGAACATTCATGATTCTGGATTTTAATATCCAGGATTTAAAAAGGGGGGAAGAAAAGAAACAGAGAGAGAAAAAAAAGGAAACACCTTCCAACTCCAATCGCTGCATCGATAAGTCCTCTTTTTTGTGTAGCAACAAAACAAAAAAACAATTTCATGTCCTTCGTGAACTGAATCTGTATGCATGCAGATAAAACATCGGCTTACTAGAAGAGATTGGCTCTTCTTCCCAACTGAATTTCGGTTCAGGTAGGAATTCCGAATTGTAGATGGTCGTCCCTGACCTTCCTCCTGAATAAACCCAGGTCGTTGATCAAAGCTTCCATTTGCTGTTGCATTTCCTCAGCATGAGTTTGAGAAAATTCATTGAAATCTCCATATTCACTAGTATCGTCCATTTCATCTCCGCTTCGAGAATGTCCGTCGTCATCTTCCTCGCCAGAGTCGTCAGGGATTAACTCAGGAGTCTTTGCTTCTTCGGGTGAAGGTTGATGGTCTTGTTTCAAATTTTCTTGTGAAGGGGTAGATTTCACAACGACCGGGTTGGTCAACTCATCAACTACCAGTCTCAAGTGACGCTGTAGATTTTCCTTGTCTTCAGTCAACTGTCGGATCTTGCTTTCACTGATTGCTAATTTCTCCTCCATGATATGCATCATGTTTTCATACTTGGCAGTATATTCGCGGAGCTTCTCGTTTTGAGCTTCTGTGTTGACTTGCTCTTTGGGAGCAGTATGAGCTGGTGCTTCTTGTTGCTGTTGACTGAGAGTCCACTGCAGCTGCCTGATGGTCTCTCTCATCTCGTCGATCTGAGCGTCCTTCTCAGCGGAAGAAACATGGTCTTGGTTGACAGTCGCATTTGTGCGGATACGTTTGGCTGAGTCTGCATATCGGAGTGTTGATAAAGTCTCATCGTAATCAGACGGGGCAATGCAAGCGATCATGGCTGTTTTCGAGTTTCCACCAAGAGAGTCCTTGAGTAACCAAGTCAAAATACTGTCTCGATACGGCACAATGTCTCTACGATTGCGATTGTGCGCCCGAGCATGTTTGGGGTCCATAGCTAAGGCCTGAATAACCCGACCAAGTGTCGTTAGAGACTTGTTGATGTTTGAGCCTTCTCTGAGTCGCTGCCCGGTGGCTTCGGTGGCCTTTGCACGCTCGGATCCGGCAAGGTCGACCAGCCGAATCCGAGCCGTTCTCTCCGTAGTTTCATCGGTAGCGTGATCATGATAAATCTGCTTCAACATGATGGTAAATACCGCATGAGATCGTGACGAGGTGTCGTTCATCTTTGTTGAGGCTGTAGTTCGAGAAGCATCACCCATACGCATGTACTTGAGAATCTCAGCGTAATTTCTGACCTGTATCTCCGTCAGATCCTTCACATACGGCCCTTCGGTTGGCGACTCTCTAATCTTGAGATACTGTGGCGGGTTTGTCCTTGGTTGGAACAAGTCTCTGACGTGTTCATTGTAGACCTCGAAATACGACACTCGAACGCTGTGACTGATTGCTGGGGTTTTGTTTTCCTCGATCCTCTGGAATAGGTCCTCGCATGTTCTTGGTATGAGACCTGGCTGCTCCTGTGTACCCATCATGGTATAGCTTTTCCCAGAACCTGTCTGCCCATAAGCGAAGATACAAGTGTGGTAGCCTTCGAAATTATGGTCCAGGAATTCCTCTCCTAACGAATTGTATACGTCTTCCTGGTGTGCATAGTGATCATCCGAAACGTTGTGAGACCAAAATGAATTGTCGAAAGTAAATTCTTTCTCTTCAATGACCTTTCTGGTCTGCGCTTTGGCATTTGCCGGATCGGTTACAGGAGGAACAAGCAGTTTTGTCGTTTGCGTTAGCGGGCTCATCTCGATGAGACATTTGGCACCTCGGTCGATTTCTGAATAACATCAAGAATCAGTACAGTATTCTTAAAGTGATGCACACTGCTTTGCCTTTGCTTGACCGGCATGCGACATACCTCTAGGTAGAAACCCTCTGACTCTCACCACAACCTTAACATTTCCACCACCACCTGCTACATTCCCTGTAGGCGTCATTGTATTCGGTAGTACCATGACCGACTCTTTCGATCTCAGCGATGGGCTTGAAGCGGAGGAAACAATACTTGCGCCTCCAGGACCATACGGCATAGGCGAAGCTGGCGATGAGTGAAGGTTACTGGTACTCTGACTGCCGACAAAAGGCGACGTTGTTGTACTCCGCACCGTGGCTGTAGCTACCGCAGGAGCCATTTCCACCAAAAGTAGATTGCAACACTCGTCAATGACTTGGTGAAGGCGTTCGTTGAGAGTTGTGTACATGTGAAAAGAAGAGGTTATAGTCGTCGACGACTAAGTTCCTAGAGGAGTGGATTGAAAGGGCGCACATACCAACCTTGGTGGTCTCGCTCGAGGTATGCTGTGCTACAGGAGTAGTACATTAACTGGAGTACACAATGGTCGGTACTAAGATAACGATCATTGTTTTACTATGGTCACATAGTAATTGTCGAGAGCTGTGGGGCTTGAAGTTCTTCTTCCTTGCAATTATCGCGTTGGCAACCTTTCGATCGTTTTGGAATTACCTTTTTGGGAGAAAGTGGGACAGCGATAGCAAGTTGGCGGGACAACAAGTTGGAAGCGATACAATACACAGTACGCATTTTTGGTGAGACTTGCGTGGCTGTGGTAATACGGCGAGTACCTGATAGCTGTGCTTAACTTTTGATTCCTCTACCAGAAAGAAAGGTTTCCTCGCTTGTATGAAGCTGTAGAGGATATCTCAAAGTCCACCTAATACTCCATACAAGACGAATGACACGTATTCCCTTGGGGAATCTTCGATTCTGCCACGAATGATCATGTGGTGCAGGCCCTAGTTATCGAACAATTACTCGTCAGGCAGAGTGGTCTGGTCGAATAGAACGAGTTAATCGATGACAATTCGTACATCCATCTATGAGGCCTCCTTTTTATCCCCCTCATATGCCCGTCTTGTTAGAGAGTGCTATACAGCTCCTGCGGTGAGTGGCTATTCCCATCTTCATTAGTTTTCAAGCTATTGCTTGCGTATAATATCGATTTTGGTTCCTATCGAGCAATTGAATCGCCTGTGCCTTGAAGTTGCTCCATGTGCCCTTTCAAGAATTGTTCTTCATTTCCCTCAGCTTCCCCAACACATCCACTTTGCCTTTCTCACCGGTGATACTCTCCATTTCAGCAGTATCTGATCTCATGAACAGATTCCATTCCCTTTCTTGGCCAATCGTTGTTTTCCCAGTAGTTATTTTTTCAGTCTCGGCGAACGTGTGGAGGTCTGCGATCGCTTTTGTTACTGCAGAGAGGTGATTAGTTTACCCTTTGGTGGGAGATATTGATGATACGCTAGAGGGCAGGAGAGAAAAGAAAGGCAAAGTAACAAGGGGTGTCGACATGCGTACCCTTCTTATCCGTAATGTTCGAGGTTAAAGAGCTCAAGAACTTGACGTTAGACTTTGTATACTCGTGACCTGGGTATACTTTTGTCGACGATGGAAGGGCAGATAGCTTTGACAAAGCGGAAGACATCTCGGCGGGGGTACCTTCAAAGAATTTACCGCATCCTACCCAGCGTCAGATCAAGTGTTCACTTATGTATGGAATGATGAGGGGTGTTCCACAATCACATACCGCCGATAAACAAAGTATCTCCAGTGAACACGGCTTGTTCACCAGTGTTATCATCTTCCATAAAGTAGCAAATACTGTCTTGCGTATGGCATGGCGTGTACATTGGAGTGACTGATATTGAGGACCCAATCTTAAACTTCTCGTTTTCGGGCGGTGTTTTGGTTACTGCATCGCAATCCTTGCCGCCAATAATAGGGGTCTTTGGGAATTGTTTGAGCTGATAGAAAAGCAGGAAGGTTAGAGAATATGATAAATAAATAAACAAGTCGGAAGTTGAGGTCAAGGTGGCGTGATAGAGAGGGGTGAAAGTCATACTATCTCCTTGTTACCGCCAGCATGGTCCCAATGGCTAGGATGACGTGAGCATTCAATCATATCAATCAGAGGGGCCTGGAGCAGAGAGTGACCTACTAGTGTGTATTCACGATCGCGGTCAGATTTATCTCTCCGCTGTCAACCTTTTTCTTCAACACCGGACCGATCCTATGCAGTCATACGTGTTAGCTCCCTACCCTCTCTATGTAGTCCTCTCCAATGCAGGAAATCGACGAGCTCTGTTGGACAAGTGAATAGTACTACTGGTATCTCAAGAAAGGGGAACAGCTTAGTAGCAGTATCGGAAGTTTGGTGGCTAAGCATACTCAGGAGGGTTTGCTGGGTCGATCACGACGGCATCTTTTGTCTTCTCATCTGCAACGACATAGGCGTAGTTGTTTGAACTCCCCACCCCTGTGAATTGAGACACCTAATAGTTAGCGTCGCGTTCGCAGCCAAAAACCTTCTCGGTGCCCTTGGCTCACAAGCGGGGGAGGTTGTTGCCCCAGAGAGCTAGCCAGACGTACACCCCAGGACCCCAGAGTCCCTTCCCAACACCCGTAGACATTGAGTCCGTAGACTTACACATAGGAACACTAGTGATATGCATGTTTCTTCTTGTAACCACTTCGGCATTTGCAGGTCTAATATTTCGTATCGATGCTGCAGCGAGATAAGAGCTGTTCGTAAGCTGCTTGAACCCAAGCATCTAGAACAAGGGAAGTAACAGTCCTAGTAGGAAAGGGAGAAACAGTGATGTTGAATTATGACGAGGAGATCTGAAAAGATTAGAACAATGTGGCATTTACTCGTGGTTTAGTAATCAGGAAATGCTCATTGGAGTTGTTGAGGATGGTAAGGTGAATGAGATAGGAACGGTGGTGACGTCGAGAGGCGGCTTATCTAATCATCACGTGTTGTGGAGAATGACCCTGCCTTAGGGACCTCCCAACTATCGTGGCCCTTTTCTCTCAATGGCTATTTTACATAACTACATATATAGGTAGACAATCCAAGCATCGAAATTAAACGGGGTTATAAGTCATCCAAGTATATTGGCCGTGTGAGAGAATGATATCAATTAATTTTTGAAAGATGAGACTTTGGACTCTAAAGTTGTAGACGCCGGCCCAATGCATCATCAAAGCTAGCAGGTATTGCGGCAGGGGGTATCATATAAAGTGCAAGAAAAAGACCTAGACTATGTCCAATGCTAATTCGTAGAAGCGTCGTTCGTTTCTACATGTAACGATGTTCAAAAATTCGAAAGTGCAGGCGAGGCATAGCCTGTTTCTGGGGATACGGTGGCATTTTTGCTCGGCTGGTGGAGGGGCAGAGCATCGAGGGTGGGATGAGAGGGCATCCCACTCTGTGGAATTGGCAGCTTTTCCTTGCCATCAACATCTTCACATTGAGGTGCCTGGTTGCCAATAAGGTCTGCGTGTACTGTTTCGCTGGATTCCTCCTCGGCGATATCTGTAGCTGGACGAGCTCTTTCTTCGTGATTCTGTACAACTCCAACCACACTGTCGTCGTCGCTGACCACTTCCTCATGTACTTTTGCGACCACTACTAGCGGTTCTGCAACTTTACTTGGGCCTTGGGTCACAGCTATATCTTCCACTATCTGTTTCTTATCCGGAGTCGCATCCTCAATAGCTTCATAGAAAAGCATGAAGACCCCTCCCTGAGCAAGCACCACATCTTCTGTAACCATCGAGACGCTCTCATCACTGAACCTGAACCACCTATCTTCCCATTGTCTTGATTCAAGTTCAATGTCTTCGCCCTCAACATCGAAGGGTGCTGGAGATATCCAGGGACGTTTTCGAAAAGCAATGTAATGTCCATTTTCATGCCTACCCTGGTGTGTCACCACGGCTTTCAGTTCGTACATTTGAGGACCAGGAGTCAATTCAGTATCACGGCCAAGCATCGACTTTGATGGATCTGTCTCCCAAAACTCAATGACTTCCCCTGCCGGAGCCTTTGATATATTCCCGAGGCTCCAATGCGATAAGTCAAGTCTCAGGGGAAATCTGACCACAGCTGTATTCTTGTATTGAGCTCCCGTCATTTCATCGAAAACACTTCTGTTGACATGGAGAACGAGAGATTTCGGAGCACGCGCAATAATAGCCTGGCGGGACTTGGTAGATGAAACACGACTCTTGGGTCCGATCTTCAACGCGTCTTTCAGGGTCTTGTCAGAAAAGTTACTTTCCGCCAATGCCTGATTTACGTGGTTCAGACGTGAAATTGCGGCTTTTCTCAGATCCGACGTTCCGCCATCCTGAGATTGGTCTTGAGTCTCAGCAGCCGCCTCTGCATTGGCGACCATTTTTTCCAATTGATTCTTAGCTCGCAGGACGGAGCATTTGGAGCACTCAACCCCGTCAATGTTCTCTAAAGATGCATATTCGTCCAAACAGTCCCGGATGTCGACTTCCCAGTCACGGCCCAGTGGAAGAGTAAGAAATGTAAACGGAATAAGAGTTAGGCCCTCGCAATATCCACAATTCACGCAGCCTACTCGCTGAGCGAGAAGGCCTTCCAAGGGGAACCCATGTTTTGACTCGTGCAATTCTTTCTCTGACGGCTTTATCATTGCGGCGTCTGCTGCGTGGTCCTCGTCGAAGTCTCTATTCGAAGGATTCAAACTAGTTTGTTTCAGACCCTCGACTAACCCATTCGCCGCCATCGCCAAGCTCAATCCAGTCAGAGCCTCCTTCTCTAAAGAATCCACCACCTTTGTGTAATATTCCTGGGCATCCTGTTGTTGCCAACTACTCATTGACTTCAATGCCTGCGGAGTCCATAAACATTTTCCATTGTGACTCTGATCGTTCAGCTTGGTAGATATCAAGTGTAGTGCTTGATGTGTAGGCATGTTCCGGTAAAGGCTCATTCTGTCCAAGTTTCCGTCCACAAATGTCTTCAATGTTGGTAAAGATGCGAGCCCTTGGATGATGCTATTTTGGTAACAGGAGTTGTCCCAGTTTCCTAAACCGGGGGGCAGATCGCTGCGTGTGCTAGAGAACATGCTGCCAAGCCCTGATGAGAAAGCCCTTGCACGACCGACGGCGGGGACGAGAGATGGCTGTCCATCAAGATGGAGGAGTCGTCGCAATGCCTCGCTCTTCGCCAAATTATTACCGAAGTCTGATTTCTGGAATTTCATACTGCCAGCGCCTGCGCTTTCGGTGCCAGCCTCGTGCTGTCCAAAAAGCCTGGTAGGCAAATGATCCATAGCATAAATAACTCTGGAAGGCGTGACGAACACAAAAGCTTCCCAGATCGCGCGTTTCGTTTGTTCGGGCCAGATCGGTATTAAGGGCGCTAGATAGTAGATTAATACCGACATAAACAACGTCGACACAACTTGTGCGAATGGCGAGGGGGATGTGCGGGAGGCTCGAGGCGTGTAAGACGCCGGAGTCTCATCGACATAGGCGGATTCTGGTTGGGAATTCATTTCTGATGAATCGAGGCGAGACTCGCGGAGACAGGTTGATATATTGCATTAGGGCGGCCTGTACTTGGTTGATGAAGACTACCAAGTATTCGATCTGTATCCAGAGATTGTATGAAATGCCAGCTAGGATTGCCACAAAAAGCTGGTTCTGGTATCATTCCGACGTCGACATTGATGTAGCTTTCGATGCTATTTCGAAAGTAGTCCCCACATCCAGTTTGTGGTCGAGTACCCCAACACAGAAACTTCCCCACTCGCCACTCACAATCTATACTAACTTATAGCTAGGTCTATCAACGATGGTATCAGGCTTCAGCGATTGCCCTTCAAGCTCCCGGGACCAATAATACGATCTGAAAACTATACCTCTTGAGCGACTGTATGTAATGCTCTAATATAGAGATGACGAGACTCATACAGTTCACACTCATGGGCAGGTGGAGACGTGTTGCGTTACAGCTGGTCATTGACATTGACTAAATGCCTAAGAAGCGGCGATTTCTTGATGTACGGAGCATTGAGGGAATAACTTCCACGTAAGCAATGATATGTACTGGATTAACAATGTCATAGCAGAGTGGCGCACGTGAGAAGATATCGAATTACGAGAAGAGAGAAACGCACTGCATCGAGACCTCGGGCATTTCTAGCACGTCAGCCCCGCCAAGCATCGCAACATATCTCTCTCTCTCTCTTTTTGGGAGCATGTCCGCGTGGTGAAATAAGTCGCAATTATGCCAAGATTGATAAGACATTCTACTTGAAGGTTACTGGCAATTTTCTGCTAGGAAAAATAGATGGCCGGTCCATTCAAGTACAGCTCCTTCCTTTCCTGAGTCTTGTCCTGGGCTTGGTAGAGAGCATTTGGTGACAACATGTTTCTGTGGCTAAGAGATAATATGGATCTTGTTCAACTTGGCAACCCAGGCCATGGCCGGCAGTATTGGCTGCATGCCCAACAACTGGGATTTATTTAAACAGTTCCATTCCTCATGGAATGGTACTCAAACAATCATCTTGAGTTGAAGCTCTAGAATTATTGTGCGAGTTATGGCTTCGACACCACCTCCTACTCGGGTCCCTGATGACTCTAAAGAAACGTATACCACTAGTGCAGACTCTCCAACAGCCAGTTCGAGTTCCTCGAAGCATACGGAAGCTGTTGACACAGTTGAGGACATTGACGGCGACTATGGCTCGTACGGAAATCACGTCTTTTCTGACCCAACGGTGGCAGAGTACTGGAGAGGTATCTACGAGAAAGCTCGATATGAGGGCCGCCATCGATACGATCCCACGTTTACCTGGTCTGCAGCAGAGGAGAAGAGACTCAAGAGGAAAATTGACTTTCGCATCATGATCTGGGCATGGTTGATGTTCTTAGCTCTCGACCTCAATCGTCGTAACATTAATCGGGCCATTTCCGATGATATGTTGGAGGAGTTGGGGATGAATACCAACGATTACAACTACGGTCAGACCATATTTCTGGTGTCGTTCCTCGCTGCTGAGCTGCCTTCGGGCCTGGTCTCAAAAAAGCTGGGGCCTGATGTTTGGATTCCATTCATAATAACTGCTTGGTCTGTTGTTGCTGCTTCGCAGGCAGGCTTAAAGAACAAGACCGGCTACTATGTTATCCGTTGCCTCTTAGGTCTTCTCATGGGCGGCTTCATACCCGATACAGTCCTGTATATTACTTACTGGTATAAAACAAAAGAACTTCCTATCCGATTATCATGGTTCTGGACTGTTTTGAGCGTCTGCAACATACTCGGTTCCTTTTTGGCCGCTGGTATCCTCCAGATGAGAGGCCTACATGGCTGGTCTGGCTGGCAATGGTATTATCACCCTCATAATTGGCACGTGGTGGCTAGTTTGTGCTAATAAATTTTGTCCAGGTTGTTCGTCATCGAGGGCTCTCTCACTTTTTGCGTAGGAGTAGCCAGTTGGGGTCTCATGCCCGCAAGCCCGTCCCAAACCAGAGGTCGACTCCGAGGCAAGAACGGTTGGTTCAATGAACACGAGGAGAAGATACTCGTCAATCGTCTTCTTCGCGACGACCCCTCCAAAGGTGACATGCACAATCGGCAAGCTGTCGATCCGAAACGGCTCTGGAAGACCTTGAAAGACTACGATCTTTGGCCTCTGTACCTAATCGGTCTCACGGCGTACATTCCGCCATCGCCCCCGTCAAATTATCTCGCTCTCATTCTGAGAAACATGGGCTACTCCACTCTCAAGTCCAATCTACTCACGATACCGAGTCAATTCTTGTACGGCGTGAATCTTCTCATCATTTCCAGGATAAGTGAGTGGGTCAATGAGCGCTCTTTGGTGTCGTCAACCTCCAACATTTGGATGCTTCCCTGGATTGCCGCTCTTGTCGCCCTCGGATCTTCCGCTAGCAATTGGGTTCGCTATGCACTTTTAACCGGCATCCTTTCATACCCCTATTGCCACGCCATCCTTGTAGCCTGGAACAGTCGCAACTCCAACACAGTACGCACACGGGCTGTCTCTGCTGCACTGTACAATATGTTCGTACAGGCCGGAAACATCATCGGCAGCAATATTTATCGCGAAGAGGATAAACCATACTATATCCGTGGCAACAAGGTTTTACTTGCAATCTGCTGCTTCAATATTGTTCTCTTCGTCGCTGTCAAGTACTACTACATCACGAGAAACAAGAGACGTGAGGCAGTTTGGTCCAAGTTGACTGGAGAGGAAAAGGTGGACTACATTCAGAACACCAAGGACGAGGGAGCGAAGAGGTTAGACTTCCGTTTCGCTCACTAACGGGCATTCGTCACATGCCCATATTCGGGCCACAGAACGACTCACCATACTCGACTGTCGGAAACACTTGGAGTACAGTAGTAGGGCACTCGCAAGGGATTATGGCAGTTCCGTTTTCAGCACGATGAGGAGATTGAGTTGAGGTTCATATATTACCGTAGTGGAGATTTTCAGACATAGTGGTAGCAAGCTGAGGAGGAAAGGGAGAGAGCTGTTTCGTTTCTCGCTATCAAGTTACCAACCAACTTTCAATTCATACCTTGAGAAACAACTTTGAATACAATATCCTCCACTTTTCGGATTTCCAGCACACCATAGAAAATCCTTTGCCTAAGAAAAGCACTTAGGTAGTACTATGTATATGTACACGTACACCCAATACTTCACAGCCCCATTGAATTCACTCGTCTCATCTCATTCTCGTCCCCCCCAGTCTTCCCTTACCCCCCAACGCAATGCTCCTCCTGATAATTACTGATAGTAGGCAAACAGACTGGTTACCTAATCCGAACAGCAAAATGACAACGACAATGGAAATGAAATCGAAACCAGGCGAAATGAGAAAACGATGACAATCGAGATCTCCTTGCTTGCTAGCTAGCTACTGACTAACTAAACTTCATTGCCTCCGTCCTCTCTTTTCCTCGCTTCATCTTATCTTTTCATCTCCACCTCCATCTTCCTATATCTTTGAGAGAATGTATATACGGTAACTACATAACGTAATGTACATAAGTTAATAATAGTATTTATTGTACATACCATAGTTACCATACATAAAGTATACTGTATGGTAGGTAGGTAGATAGGCAGGTAGGGGGGAAAGTCTATCTCTCTCATTCATTCATTTACCTTTACTTATTAACTATCCACCCATCTAACATAGTTAAATACTAGATAATTGATGAAGACAGAACAGAACTAGAAACAGAGAAGAAGAAGAAGAAGAAGAAGAAGAAGAAGAAGAAGAAGAAGAAGAAGGGAGACAAAGAGATAGAGACAGAAAAGACAGAAACAGAAACAGAAACAAAAATACTTCAATGGACAAAATTAAACTATATCTAAGGTAGGTAGGTAGGTACTAGGTTCAACAATATTACTCTATATACCATAACTACCTTTTTTATTTGATATCTATATTTTTTTTTATAAAAGTTAATTTTTATTACATACTCATCCCTTCTTCTTCTTATGTAGAAACAGTGGACCGGAAACAAGGAAAATGAATATAAAAAGTATTTGAAGATTGATGATTCTATGATATTGAGTGAGAGGTATTCATAGTAGGTAAAAAGTGGTTTATGTGATGTATGTAATATGTATTGTAGGTTGTGAGAGGTGGCTGGCTAGAGCTAGGTAGGAAGGAAGGAAAGGAGACCATCGTTCTCTTCTCATTTCTTTTCTTTTCTCATATCGTCTCATTTCACACGAGCGTTCTGGCTCTTGCTCTTGTTCTTTCGACTTTTGAGAAAATGTCAAGAGACCTTCGAGATGGATAATGACGATGACGATGATAATGATAAGAAAGTACAGATATTGGAACCATGAGGATTGGATGGAGCCTAGGAGGATGATGAAAAGAAAAAAAAAGTTGAAAGTAATGATGACAATGTTGATGATAATGACAAATGAATACAAATCAGCAAACAATAGGGGGTATCATATTTCCCTTTCCCTTTCCCTTTCCTGTTCCGGTTCTTTCCTGGATGTCCAGTCCAGTCCTTCCTAGACGGTATACCCACATGTGAAAGCAATACATGATAAAAACTCCTGCGCTAAGATGGATAAATAAAAATATGCCGTTTGCTGAGAAAAAGGAAAGTAGTGTGAAAAATCGTCGTTGTGGTGCTGATGATGACGTGAGGTATGAGTGGGTGGGGATGTCGCGGTCCGCGATGTTGGGACAGGGAGGGTTGGTGATCTGTCTCATCATCGGTAACCATCGATGTCCGTGATGGCTGCTAGACATGTCCTATGCTCCATGCTCGCCAATATCCACATCCCCAGTCCCATCCCTTGATTTCTCCCTGAGGTCGTCGTTCACAGAGCATCGGCATATTCCTCGTCATGTTCACCCTCTCCATCCTCGTCGTCTTCTATTAGCGAAGGTTCAAATGTTTCTTCAAGTTTGAGTCCCTTCCCGGTGTATTGTCCTTGACCGCCAAATAGATATGAAGCCGCGGCTGGGGTCGGAGGATCATAGATACCCATACCGACTAATTCTTCCGCAGTTGCGACTTTGGAGACATGGGCAACCGGGGAGGATTTGTTGTTGGAGTCGTTGTCTTCTTGGCTTGGGCTTGGCGGTGCGGTGGTTGCGAACTGTTGCGATGTGTAGGTTTGCTGATCATGTTGATGTTGGTTTGAAGTTTCGAATGGGCTGTATGAGACTGTTGGGTAAGGGGCCGTGGATGACGGTGAGTATGCAGCACTGTACTCAGGATTGGTTTCGGCCCTGAACTCGTCTAAGAATGCATATGGATCCGGGTATGGGCAGACTGGGTCGTCCAGGGTGCTTAATGCTTCGTGATTGAATGGCTCTCCGTAGCATGGTTGTGATATTGGAGTGATGAGGCCGTGAACTTGGGCGGTCGTGAAAGAATATGGGGTTAGGAGGTAATTTGGCCTGTTGGTATCGGGGAAATATGAAGGCTGCTGCTCGGTGTGGGAGTTGGTCATGCTGATATGAGAGGAAGGGTGCCAGCTAATGGGTCTCGTCCGAGTGGAAATGGTCATTGGGCTTTGTCTCTCTGAATTTGGGCTCTGCCATTGCTGATGTCCTCCAGGACTTGCGGCAACAGGCTGGTTATGACCACCGCCTAACGTCGACCTCCTTCCCTGTAGATGCCTTGGGCTATTGCCTGTGCTGAATGGCTTGGACACTCGATGTGATCGTTGTCTTTGAAGTGGTGACGGTCGATGTGGTGATAGGCGAAGGTTACAACCGGAGGGGAGATGAAAGGCAGCGTTGAAGTCGAATATTGAGCTCTCCATGGCTGCTACGTGCATCGTGGCGAGTGCTTGTGAGCTGATGTGATAGGGACAACGAGATACCGGGGGAAAAGGAATGAGACCGCTTCAGCACAGTGACGGTGATTGAAAAGAAGTCGGTGTCATGGTCGAGATATATTGCTGGCTAGTCTTGCAGTGATATCAAAAAGGGAGAGGGAGTGCATTTAATACAGGGAGGAGTTCGGACCTAAGTGTATAGAAACACAACCGAGCTAGCTGGACACAAGGACGCAAAACACAAAGATGGGGCACATAAGACAGATACAGGAAGGAAATAAAGCTTCACACCAAACTCAACCATCGTGAGCCGTGATCACCTACCTGGAAGCGTTGGTCATGGGCCCATAGAGCCGGCAATGTCATAGCAAATGTCATGGTCAAGGTCCAGGAGCCGGAACGATTGATGGATGTGGAGCGGATGATTGAATGAAAATGGATCGATGTGTGGCTGATGGGGAAAGGCCAACGACATCAATTAAAGTTTGAAGGGATGACCAGTGGTACGGTATGCGCTATCTTAGCATGACACCTTGGTTGGCTGTGCGATCCTTTTTGAAGCATGCATCCTACAGGCAAAGTGGAACATTGAGATCTTTGCTGTAGGACGGGAGTTGTTACGTGAACAGGTTGGTATGATCCAATTTGGCGAGAAGGAAGTTTCGCCCCCTGACAGGAATTATAGCGGTACTGGACCATACATGGCAGAGGGTTAGAATCGCTCGTAAGATATAGTGGAAAATGGATACCTAGTTGGACCAGGGATGCCACAAAGTGTATGAAGATCTCGTCTGATCGGTCAAAGGATGAACCCAGGGTGTGACGGTAGAGGTTAGTACATGGTAAATTGTAACCATCATCACCATCATGCTAAGACCGAATGGTACCGTACCGAATGAGGCTGGAAAGGATATCGCCGACCGAAGATTCAGAAGAACAGGGAAAACAACCATGTGGAGAGGAATTTGCAATGAAAGAACCATGTGTTGCCGCGAGAGTGGAGCAAGGGGTCCGGTCTTGCCTTGCCTTGCCTTTCTGTCTGTGGCACAGTGTGCAGGAAAGCTTCCTCTCAGCTTATCCTTTCGTTTTGCCCTTTTGCGGAGCGAATTGATCGGTTCTATTCGGTACGCGGCCAGAAAATGTGGTGCTCAAACCCTGGTCCGGTGGCTCTTTGGCTCGGCTTTCCTGCGTCTTGAGATACCCAGCGCGGTTTAGACCATAAAGGGAAAGAAGGAGTCTGGTGGATATGTGGAGGGAGATTCTGTACTATCGTTAGCACACGCCGCGAAACCTCGAAAACGAGGACTGAGGAGACTAAGGGAATGGAGGGGCCACATCCAACGAAGATCCAAGGATCACTTGATCCGCATTCGGAAAGCCTGGAAACCCAGGAGAACCAGGATGGTCTGAGCGGGATGGGTCCTCCTGTCTTTTGGGTTTTGCCATCTCTTTTTGCCCTTTTTTTCTTTTGCGTCAGAGAAAACTCTGCTATACGCGCCGTCAGAAAGCCCATTACCGAGACTACTATGGAGGTGTGAAATAAATGACAATAATAAGACCGTTACTATTACTTCCTCGTTCATCCACATACCCAAATCTTCTTACTACTCGGTATCCGCTCACTTGCAACACCAATCAGCGGTGCCGGTGCGGATATTATCCCACACCCTGCATTTTTCCTTCTAGCGAGACCTGAGAAGAGGGAAAAGGTGAAAACAGAAATTTGGGATTTGGGCCCATCGCCGTTGGCCAATCGTGTAAAGAGGGTCGATAAAAGCCCCAGAACGAGGACCAACCCAACACGCAAACCCGTGGAGACCTTTCTAGACATGAAATGATTGTACATAGTACACTTGGTGATACTACGAGAATTCACGATAGGTAGTAGACTTCGTCTGGTCTCAATGTGAATGTCGGTGAGGTTCGAGAAGTAAGACTCCATTCTTGCACGCCTATGTGAACATAAGAATCTCAGAGACGAACAGTTTCCCTCTGTTTTCTCACCCCTGACATGGTGTCTTCGAAAGTACGCAAGGCACCCCGATGTGTTCCACAAAGTGGTCCTTCGTTGAACACCTAGAGCATTCAACGGGACCTCTTCCCTGAGCCATAGTGCTTGGTCATGTTCATCACTACCAATTGGAGTCCTGTCGCCGCCGCTTTTCAAACGTAACCGCTCTAACCGTAAGCGACTTATGTCCAAGTGGTGTTTGAACTTTTGATGATGTCCGATGAGACAGGCTAGTATTGCAGTCGGCATTCCCGTCCTCCCCTTGTCGGTGATAGCCTTGGCCCGCAAGATTCGGCGTACAGAAGACGCGTTTTGTGATGTATCCTGTACACTATCATGAGGCAAGGGTTATTGCATGGAGGTGACGTTACTGTCAGCATCTGTGTGACGAGGTGAATAGAGATCCGTTGGACATGGGGACGCGTTACGCTGGGATTTGCATAGCCGATCCAAAGTCCAACATAGTTGTTATAGCATAGTAGTGGATGGATCACGAGCGTTTACAAAGAGTGCTGGGGTTCAAGGACTTGGTGGATATGCATGGGCCTTTGTCGAAGTTGGAACACCAACACAGTACGGGTCTGGTGTGGTACTATGTATGAACACAATAAACTACCATCAAGAGTATGGAGGAAGGATGCGCCTCATACTCCGTAAGAGAGCAACTTTTTGTGGGAATCCAAAGGGTGCTGGCACGATCTGTCCCCGGCAATGCCGACGGCTGTCCTTTTTGCGGCCCAGACAGGCAGCAGACATTATTGTTGTGGAAGACGAAATCGGCTAATGCACAGACTGGTGTTTTGGTTGTGCAAAGGGGTCACCAGCTTCGCCACTTAGGAACTTACGGCGCCAGTAGTAAGTGATGTGCGCAAAGACCTGGTAAGACACGCCCACACCCACACGTAGAAGACCCGGCTGCAGGGATGAGAGGTGGGTTTATGAAAGGGCCAAAGAAGACTGAAAGAAGCGGAAGATGCGAAGTGCCATGTGGCAGTAAGTAGCGGCTTGGAACACGGAAGTCGCCTAGCCGGTCTCAGATCAATTGATGATTGCAATCTGCGTTTTAACAGCATGACAGATCTCCTCGTTTCTCCCCGAGGGCAAGGACAAGCGTATCGTGGTAGTTTGAGCACCCTATGCCAAACCAGTCAGCAGATGTCCTCAGCACTGTAGCTGGAGGCAGGGGATAACAGCGGCCCTTTTTGAGGCACGTATCCTATGAGATGCGCACGATCGTGAGGTCCCAGGGAGTGATGGGGACGCTACCAAGAGACCGACATTTAGGTACATACCTTTAGTATACGGAGTCAATCATCCAAGCATCCAAGAAATCCACTCTGGCTTGGATGTACTGCGTAGGACCACCCACATTACGTACCTCACGATGCTTTTTGAATCCGGTGATTGATTGTGTCCTTTAACTACTCACGGAGTATTATTAGAATTGTCTGGGGATTCCTGCAGACGAAACGCCTGTTGTACAAGGTGCAAGTCTTCGGTTTGGCATGACACTACACTCTCCGTAGGCAATTCATGTCGTGGGAAAGCCAGCAGCCTCCGGCTTAGGTGCCAGACTATGCAGTCGCACGCGCCGACAACCATTTTGCAGTGCACGGAATCTTTGGGGGTGTTGCAATACGTACCATAGTACAATAGGGCATGATAGTGCATTATTGCATTTAGTTCAAGACACCAGCCTGCACGCCGAACACTTAGCCGGCGCATAAAGCAAAACCTACTACTGAAGAGTTGCATTATGGTCCGGCAAAGCTTGACGGCGAGATGGATATCCGCTGTGTCTTGGAGGTGTTTAATGTTCATCTGGAAGGAAGGGTGTGAAGGTGGCCTGCCAAATTTCTCTACCGGACCACGGCAGTAGCCTATGGGGAAAGTCGAGACAACGCAGAGGAAAGGAATCGCGTAGGTTTCCAGTTTAGGAATAAGAGAGGGCGAATTGAGCAGATTCCTTGGATGATGATGAAGAATCTGATACACTCGGAGATGCCGATGCCTGACTGTACATAGTACATACTCTGTACATAGTAGTAGTATGTATGGAGACCATGTCCAAGCAATCGGCAACCCTGTCGTCGATAAACGTAATTAGGTAGTGGACTGTTTCCCTAGCCAGGTAGTAGGTGAAGATTGTGGTTGTGGCATACACAAAATATACTATGGTACGTTATCCATGTAAAGTACAAATATCAAAAGTACTCCTATGTACTGCAAAGCATGTCCGTACATTACATCGATACAGGTACCTAGGTAGGTACAGTACTATCGTATATTTACCATAGTAGGCCCCTTGTAGGTAAGCGCAATTACCTACCGTAAAACCGCGGGTGCTTGAAACACCTAAACAGTTAGGGCTTTCTCCCGCTGACTGGAGCCAATTAGAGAAGCTGATGTTTCGTATGCCTTAATTTCCGTGTTACAGTACAATGACCTTGGCCAGGCAGCCTGCTACCCAGGAGTGCTCTGGCAGTGATGTGGGAGTAAGCTTACACACATGCATGGCCAAGACCGTAAGATAACAGTACCGACGGTACCAACGGCGTATCTTGAGGAGGGGATCCCTGTCGAATGGAGATTAAGCATCCAGGAGCCATGGAAGCGGGTAGAAGAAGACGAAAGTGGTTGGAACTTCTGCAAAGAGAGAGTCAATTTCGGTTTCTCTAATACGGTCTTGCCGAGTAATCACACCCTTACCTAGCTTACCTCCCTCCCTACTACTATGTACTATGTAATTACCTAGACCCAGATATGTAGTACAGTACATACATAGTACCAGCCTTGTAATCCTGTAGGAATAACATGTACTGTACCGGACTGTACTGGGCTGTGCCTCGGTATCGCATCGCATCGCATCGCATTCCATCGTACCCCATACTTTTTGCTATTTGCAACCTTTTGTTCGGGGCGCATGAAAATAACAAGAACCCGGATCCAGAACGGGTATAGATAGTCATCGATATTACCTTTCTTTACGGCACAGCAAAAAGGTTGTTTCTAGTAGGACGTAGGACATGCCATGTATGGAGTATTGTGACTGTATTGTCCATTTCCAACCACCACATCGCCGTAATATTAGTCAAAAGCCTTAAAAGGGGGGAGAACGCGAGTCAGGAGGTCAAGTCTTCAAATTTGCCGGATCTGCTTTTATACCTCGACACCTGACTCATACAATGTCGGAAAGTGCTTTCACAACACATGCCCTTGCGTACACGCCCTGGGAACCTGGTGTCTCTCCTTGACCCACGTGTCCCAAGACCTGAAATTGGCGCTGAGTCCGATCCTACATAGTACTACAGAGGATGTACATGTTATCACATACGGTCAGAAATCAACTTGGCATCAAGGTCGACGTTTCATCAAGAGATCTTCTCATTGGCCTGATCTGGATCATTCCATCCAAACATAATGGACTGGCTATGATAGGCAGCACATCGGTGGACCAACCCGTTTCTCCTTGGTTGACCCGCATCTCCGTCCTTGTAGAGGATCTCACTCACCGTTCCGTCAATTCTACTATTGTATAATATGTCCCAGCCATCACGCGGTTGCGCCTCTCGGATTCCCAGGTACCCAGGCTTCACCAAGCAGACTTGCCGATTGCAACCGTAATCATTCTCGGGACACTCCACCAATGTCAGTGGTGGCACTGGCCTGATTACATAGTAGACCAAGTTCGATCAACATCTGGACTAACCAAGACATGCACGCCGTGCTCTACCGGTGGAATAGATCAACTTGTAGTCGCTAGGCAAAGTTCGAATTCTTGCCATACCATACCTAGGAAATCTGTGTCAGGGCCGATCCTTGCTGCGCCTCCGTAACAGAGAAGTAGTACAGTGTGGACTAATGACACAACGCCTTTCAGAGTTTGATCGCAAGGTATGATGACCGGACTGGATGCAAGTCACTGCTAAGAAAAGTTGAACATACTGTCTCATATTCTTTCATATACATGATGATAGGAAGGCGTGAAGTCGACTGGTGTGAGCCGGTCTAGCCAATCTTTCGCCTTTGCTCACGGCCCCAATGGTACAGTATTCCAAGTGAACCATGAAAATGGACATGATCAAGACACGAGACATCTGTCCCTAGCCTGACACATTGATGTTCTAGGCTTTTCGAAGGTACCAATTATCCAGGCTGATCCTGCGGAGCCAAAACCGGCTGACTGGTGGGATCGACAGAAAGGAAGAACAGGGAGGCCAGGGAGTTGATGCTAGAAGGATCCCATACGCCCGTTCTATTGCGGAAGGAAGGCTATACATGTTATCGAAACTTGGCTGCCTAAAACAGGGGTGTTTATGTGGCAGACAGCGATTTCTGGAGCAACATGTCCGGCATTCATCAGAGTACAGCCTTTGCAACATAACCGCCATTCGTGTACTATGTACGTACAGTCCCTGAGGGCATGATTAGCACACTTCGTTACACCGTGCATAGGCATCAACTCGCCCCAGTCTTTACTTGGGACAAGTAGCGTCAATTGGTCCCCACGAAAGTAGCCGTATAGGTACAGTACAATATGTACATAGTAGGTAGTTTCTTCTCGGTTGGTGCGTAGAACAGCAATTAGCGTTCCTGGGTTAGACACCTTACCTGGCCACATTTGTCGGGTCTCTTGGACTACACTACGGAGTATTTACAGTACTCTGATACTACTCTGAGTATGTACTAAGGGACATCCTAGTGAATACGATGGTGGTACATACTCTGACTACTCTGTACTCTGTACACTCGGGGTTGCTGGCTTCCTGGCTTTACACCTGTCCGTGCCTTGCAACGTCTTTGAAACTCGCAACACCTTGCCGATCTCGTCACCGCCATTTCAATAATATACATAGTACGAATTATTGATTTCTCCCGCCCCTCTTGCCGGCCTTCAATGGTCGGACTCTTGGAATCCGACTCCAGAGCAGGAGCTACATAGTACGATTGACGAATTCTTTCCAGTCACGATAGCGGCGGCAGCTTGTTATGGTAATCGCCCTGCGATTTCAGATACATTGACCTCTATAGGGTGTACGGGAGAAAGCGCAAATCTGGGAACATGCCTACTGGAGTCGAATGGTCAACTAAACCAGCTACATTTGGAACACTGCGCATTAGAAACAGGAAATCTCCCGATTGAGAAGAGCCAGCCTCCCGGCCTTGTCCTCAGCACTTGCAGTCAGATGCCAACTGGTGAATCAGAGTCCCACTATCCCTTCACAGGGTTGTCGACGACCAATCGACCAAGCCGCTCGCTAGACCCGTAATCTAAGAACCAGCACGATCTTGGTCAACAATTGTGTTACGCAAGATACTGTTTTGTACACTGCCGACCATCAGCGCAAGACCTAGAAAAGCAGCTGGATCGTGGTGGTACCGTATTGTAACCAGGCATTGCGGCTGGCGGGTTCCAAGGCAATTAGCTATTATGGTATGGTACAAGGCTGTTCGTCTGTGCTCTTGTCCCCTGCCGTTTGATCGGCACCATTCATGCATGCAAATCTTTGGGTCCTTGAAGAGCACAGGATCCATACATTTAGCTCGTCATCTGGGAGACCATCCCGGCTAGCCTCTTTCCTCCTGGTATGATCCGCATGTCACAAATTAGTTGGGGACTTGCGCCCGAAGTCCTGCGGTTCCCACCGGGAACAATACACCATACTATGGTACAAAGCACCTACCTAGTCAGGCCCAACCTTGAGGAACTTCCGTCTCGGGAAACCTAATACGCATCCACAGCACCTCGCTGATAGGACCAGGACCCCTTCTGTGATGACACTCAAGCCGACGGCTTGGAGTCTTGACTTCTTGTATCCATGCATCCTGCACCCCTGCGAACGGGACGTCGTGCTTATCGTTTTTACGCAAGCGAGCGGATCCATGTCAACACGAGAGAAAGGGGGTTAAATCTCCGACCGGCCCAATGAACCATTCGAGCCATTATGCTGCTAGATGCTCTCTATGTGGTTGGGTGACACAACGTCAACCTTGATGTTGAGGCTAGCTGGAGAATCTAAATTTGAGACTCTTGCTCCCTGCTCGTACCCGCCTGCCAGTGACAACCGACCTTGCGTGTCATTCCCGTGGCGCACTCGTATGCCCGAAACGGTTTCACGAGCAAATCTTACATGTTAGGTGAGTTCCTCCGAGAAGCTGGATTCATCCCATGTTTTCTGCAATTACGTCAGCCTTTTCACTGCTCTTGGTTCAAGGATCTACAGCTTGTGATACGCGATATGGCAAGTCACTTGTCAGAAACAATCAAAGCTGAACTAATCATCGCTGTCCCTGTTCCAACACGCACTCCTAGAGCAAATCAGCTAGCCGACCGAGAGACGCGAATAATAATGCTACTCAATCTCGATTCGAGCTCATGTCAACCATGAGGGATCAGAGGGCGGACCCGTCTAGCCCTTTTTCCAACATTGAGCCGCGCGATCCACTGGACCATACACATAGTACATAGTAAGAATGTATGTACACTTTTTTCCGGAATAGTACATTCCAGGATCCTCGATGGTCTTCATTAATTACGGATTTTCGAGATATTCGTGATTCACACTTTAGGGTCATGTGGACGCCTCCTTTGGGCCCTTTCACAGAAGTCTGTGGCGGCTAGCCAACCCTTCGACTGTAAAACAAAGCAAAGCCCTCATCGCGACCTGCTAGTGCTGCGCAAGTTCAAGATCCGCATATTCCTTCCCCATGTATCCATAATTTGCTTGCTTGCTAGGCAAGCATACGTGATCTTGCTCTGGGGTATGGTAAAAAGCATACTCGGCGACGATCATTGCCTTGATAACTCTGCAGCCGAGCATGTCAAACAAATGCAAAAGACATGTCAAATGAAGCGCTTGTCTCCAAGGGAAAGTTTTTTACAATGCTCCAGTTTTGCATCAATATTGCCGCTATCGGTCATAAACACCTTGATATTGCTGTCTCCAGGATCATCGCTCTGGCCTAGCTCCGGAGACAATCAATTATCTCCCAAATGAACCTTGGATACTGCCCAGCCACGCCGTTTCTTCAGGCATTTTACTTTGCACCAAGGCGACGCGAGGGTTCATCCATTCCTTTCGTCCAAATGAGCTGTCTTTGCTCAGCACGTCGCGGCATATGCGATTGTTGTTCTTGCCAAACTTCACGCGGTAGGAAAGCTAACTCAGGTGACAAGATGTAACCAAAGAAAAGCCTAGAAAGTATCCGCGACAAACATGCTACAATGTACCATGCAAAACTGCATCACAATACCGATCTTTCGTCGAAGTCGTCTGAGAGACTCAAGGAAAATGACAACCGGAGTAAAACCCTTTCCACTCTTGCCGATGTTGACCTGCAAAGTCGCCGTTCTTGAATATAGGAAGTCAGGCAGGCAATGTTTTCGGCGAACCAGAGTGTACTTTTGACTACGAATAGCTCACCATGACTGCCTTTGTCTCTTTTTTTTCGTTTTTATCGCGGATGCGCTTACCACCCCACAGAAGTCTTCGCAATGCATCTTCGTCACCAAATCTACTGGTCCCGATCGCATGTCACTTGCGATAGATGGTTTCAACTCGGTCAGGATGCTGCATTAGCATAGCATGTGATCCCCCCGACACGCAATGAATACTACAAGCGGCTGAAAACCACCTTCCACGATCGTGGTTGACTATGGTTCCACTCTCAGTGCAACAATGTCGTATCATTCAGGTTATCTAGCTTCGCTCGAGACATTGTAACGATACATCGTTGTCGTTAGGTTTCATAGCGACTCGTCAGATCAAAGTTTCACCCGTCGGTGCCCCTTATCAAGTCTTCGCGGTCCTAGATTGATTACATTTGTTTCCATCCGCCTACCCTCGGCGGGTTCGCTGCCTCAAAGGACAAGACGTGTGTCAACTGATCTAGTTGGCACGGAAAAATACGCCCAACCTTCGTTAGCTGCATCTGTTGCATGATTAGTCGTACGCCATTGATGGTGGCTTCACGTGAAGGTGCATCGCGGGGTGGGAAAACATCCCACTTCTGCTGTACGCTATTACCTCCGGCCACTTCTCGAAACGCATCTACATCACTTGCTTATACGTGATTTGTGACTTACCGACTTAGCATCCATCAATTTTCTGCCAACCGTTGAGCAATGCACCCCAAGGATCCAGTCGTTGGGCCCTGTATGCGGGAAGATCAGCGACGCACAATCCTATAGAACTTTGCATTATTGTTTCATGATTATCGCGACAATCTACCAACTCTGAATCAGCTTCGTGGCGAGCTGTGTATTTGCAAAATGTGCCGTCAATATCGGGATGATGAGTCAAGACGTTGCGCGCGACACCATCGTCTAACACGGCTCGATTTCTCGCCATCACTAAGGTCAGCGTGTTGGCTGAGTGCGTGTCTTTCACTCTAGGCAGTTCATTGCAACATGCTAGCCTCCGCTACGTTTCAAATCCCTCGTGCCAACACTGGGACCAAAACAGGCAAGTCACCACATGAAACTATGAGTCGATGCCGGATTAGCTTCCGAAGAAGCGTACACTGTTTCTCGAATGGCGGTAAACTCGTCCACCCTTGCGTTTCACAGACTTGCAGCGAGCGACAATCAGCTCGTATTCGTGCTCATTTTAACGGACTTATGTACATCGCAAGCAGGCCTTTGATCACGTTGTCGAAGGACAGCCCGCGGTGGCCAGAGCTGTGTATTTTACCTGTCGCATACGGCATCGACATCCCTGCTGCAGCCTTTCAAACCCGCAACGTCAGACCGTGGGTAGCCAGTCATTCATTCCAACGACCAGTGTCTACCTGTGTAACAACATGCAAGCGCTTCTGCATCTCCTCGGTTTCGGTAATCACAAAATGCATTCCTCGGGACATCGCTGCGGCGAACTGAGACGGACAAACGGGCTTCATGATACCATGCATCCTCAATGTAGTAGATCTGAAAATTCCAATTACCCAGCTAGATGATTTGTTGACACACAATTGTTGAATGACATGTTGACCACCCACAGCCTGTTCAAAATTATGTCACCATTTCCTTCTATATTGCCACCTTGAACTACCAATCATTAATGCACTTTAACGCAGACATGTCAGCAATAGGGAGGTTCTTGGAAGGTGGCTCTCAAAACCAACTCGTATGGCTTCGGGTTTCAGGCTGATGTGCCCGTCGGGAATTTCGTTTGTCGGGTATGGCATCCCAGTAGACCTTTTCGTGGATATCACATCCAGAACGAGAATTTTATCGATTTTTCAGCCTCTGGTCTACCCTGTTTCACAGCCCTGTGAGACCTGACAGCGCACAGTTTTCACAGATCTGCAATCCAGAAAGCACCCATGATGAACACAACTGCAATAGGTTTCTCTTTGTTTCCCGTCCAATTGGACACGGTACAGCACATATGATTGCCTAGTCCTTCGGCTTTGTACACGACCAACGTCTTTCCATCGGTTCTTCTCCTCGCCGGTCAATCCCCGTATTGAACGTTACCGTCCAACCCCAGGTCACAAAATCTACTTGATTGCTCTCGGATTCATTTCCTGTGCCGATGTATACAGGAACTTTCTCATGTGAGTATGCATACGAAGACACATCCTCCTCAATGATGCCCGGCCCCGGAACCCAACGGCATACATTAGGTATTCACATGTACGAAACATCTTGCAATGTATTTATTGATTGACGAGCTTCTCATCCCACCTTGTCTGGGTCATTCCTCCAAGGAACCGAAGCAAAAGCGGTTAATTTGCATGCAGTAAGTAAGGTCGGCGATGCACATACAGTAACAACACATACAAATGCACACAATGCATATACGCATATCTGCATCCACCCGAAAGAACACTTCCCCGGTAAGGGCATCCCATCACCTTCTCTGTCCTCCAAAACCGGATAAGATACAAATTGTACTGTCCATGTCATTCAGAGAAATGATACGTCACATCCTACAATACTAAAAATTCCCGATAGGCATCGGCTTTTCCATATCCTATGTTCTCTACCCTGCAGGTCCTACTCTATTTCCCCCATCAACTCCCCCATTGCTAGACACAGTGCATTTCCAGATATCCATGCTCCAATTCCCCATACAGCATATTCGATCCCATCGAGGGCATTTACACGCTCGCTCTCCACATGCGCTCTTGATCTGGATAGCAAAGGACCAAACTTGGGTTCCGCGGAGCTTTTACGGTATCGATGATGGATGGATAGAAGCATCGAGTCTGTACGTTCGGGAAAAAAAAATACTGACATCGTTTCTGATTCTATCAGCTGTACCTTGTTCTTCTGGTGTTTGTGTTTTTTGAGTACGATGCATATGATAAAGTAAAGAAGGGACACACAAATAGATGCATTCCTTTAGTAATGGTGTATGGATACATTTAGTCTCTGAAGCTCTTCTCTCTCTCTGTGGTTCCATCAATCAGCTCTACAGGTATAATTTCAATCCCCCACACGCTCTTCAACACGCGCAAGAGCATCAAGGCCGTGGGAGAAACGTTGTAGGTTGTTGCTTGCTTGCTAGAACCGCAAAGATGTCTTCGAGCGATAGCCATCCACGGCGCCCGCCGTTGCTTCTAGGCCGGTATCCGGTTTCTCCTGATCTTCCGTGCCATTGTTGCTGCCGCTGCTGCTGCTGCTGCTAGTCGTACGTACGATGTTAGGATCCTGATTAGACGATTCAACTTTTCTCTTTTTCTCCCCAAAGCTCTCTAAACTCAAGGAGCGTGGGAATTGCTATCCCAGATTTTCAAGGCTCAAAAAGTCACGGCCCGGTCGTCATAGACATGTTCTTTTCGTATCGCTCTTCAGCAGAGCCCCTGTAATGCGAAAGAAAAATCATTGCCGTTGCGATATGCTAACAACGACAACAACAATGACGACGACAAAGACAAGAAGGAGCGGGTTCAAGGGGCAGAGGACGAGCGTTGTTCTTGAAAGGACAATTGATTAATTAGGCTGTGCAATGGATTGGGGAGGAGTATGGTGAGCTCTCGTTACGTTGATATTTGTTAGTCAAGGCCATGGGCTCGTTCTCTACTTACTCTTTCGTATAGAGACGTTCTGGGGAACAACCGATCAACGTATACATGCATATTCGCAGAAATCAATAATTATTAGCAGGAATGGAATGGAAGCTGGAGTGATAAGAAGCACTTTCAGCTGTCAAGCGTGCGGGGCGCCTATCTCCGACCTCGCTGGTGATCCATGTTGCTGCCAACGGTGGTATGAACGTACAACCCCGCGATAGTCCGCAGCTTTTGAGGTTAGGATGTTGAACGTGAGGAGTATAGTTGTGGTCAAGAGTGGGATGTGTAGAAATACATGAACAACAAGTTCTGGATGAAGCTTGACGAAATCTGAAATATCCGAAGCAGGGTTGAAAATTTCAGAAGGAATACAATATCAAATATGGCTAGCATCGAGAAGCAGGAGTCTTCGGTCAGTGGTTCTATGCAAGTGCGGTTCTTAGTGTTTTGAGATAGTTTCTGATTGTTTGACAGTCGGGCTTCGAAATTCCTCTTGTGGATTTCAGCAAATACCTTCATGGAACCATCGAGGAGCGAAAGCAATGCGTAGCAGAAGTTATGAAAGGGTTCACGACCTCGGGATTCTTGTATTTGCAGAACAGCGGTCTTTCACCTGATGAAACCTTCAAATGGGCGGAGAAGTACTTTGCCCTGCCGTTTGATGAGAAGAAGAAGTATCCAAATGTTGATCCCAAGGCCAACAGGGGGTGAGTTTCGTGGGCATCCTCCCCAAGTGTTATCTAACAGCTCTTGAGTTATTCCGGCATTGGCGCCGAGAAGGTGACGAATGCCGACTTGACAAATGAAGAGGATATTGATGAGCTGCGGAAGTTGTTTCCTGACATAAAGGAATCTCTTGAGCTTGGAAGCGAGCATAGCTTCGGGTATCCCGAGAAGCCATACCAGAATCACTGGCCTGAGGCTTCTCTCCCAGGCTTTCATGAAGCAATCATGGACTTCTATGTAAACTGTGACAAGTTGCACAGGAATCTAATGTCTGCTATCGCCGAGGGACCCGGCCTTCCAAGTTCATACTTCGATAAGCAGAATCGTGGCGGAGACCATTGTCTGAGGTTGCTTCACTATCCGGCCGTGCCCAAAGCAGTCCTGACCAAAGACGGCGCTGTTCGTGCTGGATCGCATACAGACTACGGCACCGTTACCCTGCTCTTTCAAGATGGTAGTGGCGGTCTCCAGGCACGTACACCTGATGGAAAATACCGCGATGTTCCTCCGATCGCCGGTTCCATTGTTATCAACGCAGGCGATATGCTCCAAATTTGGTCAAACGATGTGATCAAATCGACGTTCCACCGTGTGGTATCTCCACCAAATGCCCCAACGACTGATGACGGCAACTTCTCTGCTCGATATTCTATTGCTGTAAGTCTTTTCAAAAACTACCCTGGCATCCGTTAATCATATAGCAGTTCTTCTCACACCCTGATCATGATAAGGTAGTAGAAGCTATCGAGACATGCTGGAGCGAATCCCAACCAAAGAAATACGGGCCTATTTTGCCCCTGGACTGGATGGTCAAACGGCTGCAGGCCACCTACTAGTTATGAGTGTGTTGATTGTGAGGTAGAAGCGTTGAAATCGAGAATGAACGAGATCATGACTTGATATCCAGGCAATTGCAGTGTGCAGAGTCGTGTGCTTTAAGATGTCGATGCGTAGACTGTGGGGCCAAACAGCCTGCAAAATAAAAATTCCAGGAACCAAACATCTCACAGCAATGCCAATTGCGCTCAGCTCAGCTCAGGCATTTCAGAAATCCGAACCGCAGCAGGCATGACACTTTCCAATTGAAGCCACCCACTGACTTTACTGCTGCACAGCCCATCTCGCTGAATTCTCTTACCCGGAGTTCTTGACGGGGCTGTAGTTCCCGATATGAGAAGATTTTAGAACCTCCTTGATCTGGCTTCGTCTATCTAGATTGCGAACGTGAAGCTGTTGGCAAGTGAGCATATTGGTGCATAAGCGTTTGATACTTAGTGATTAAATTTTGGACCTTCTCGAGACGAAGTATTTTTCAGAGGAACTCCCTTTGACGTCCTTTACATATCCCGGTGCCAGAATCAAACCCTTTCAAAGCCGCAATCAAAAGCTATTCTAGGTCCGCAACGTTCCGTGTTCAAAGAACCCTGCAGCAATTGAATCTCATCATTCGACTCATTTCAAGCCTCTCAAACCACGTTTCGAGATGTCGATTGAAGATACGGAGAGGATTCTCGACGCAGTGCGGGACTTGCTACCAGACGAAAGAAGCGCACCATGGTATACCCTTAGCGAGCTGGCCATGGTTCGCTCATTCTTTTATCCAGATCGTTCACCACTTGATCCACCAAGGGAACGACCAACCACGCCTTACAGAGACTCTTCAGGAAGGTTCATAAATACTTTCATTCCTCCAAGCTTTGCCGAATTAGATGCGAACTTTCTAGCCTCCAAGATGCCAGCTGAGGTTGTTGATTCTGGCGCCAATGGTTTCTCATATTTCAGACAAATGACCCCAGATCCCAATTTCACGGGCACCAAGAAAGAAGAGTTTGTGCCAAGGAATCCCGAAAATTGTCGATTGATAGCTATCAACATGGTACAGAGCGTTTTAGATCGCTTCGGTCCCAATGAACTTTCCCATGCCGTTATTGCCACGAGCCAGCTCACTGCGGCCCTGTTACATGAAGAGCGCATGCTTCAGAAAAGAAGAGAAAATGACTATGATTGTGTTACGCGACTCTCCGTTGAATCAACCTTAGCAGGAGCTCTCAGCAAATTTGTGACTGGGCTGGTAGATCGAGACATCAAACTGGACATGAAAGAGGAGAAGGTCAACGAAAGGCCCAGGGGGAAGAAACGGAAGTCAGAGGATACGAATGGAACGGGCAAACAAGAAGACATTCGGACGAAGCAATCGAATTCTATGTTGTCAAACGCTGCTCAAATCGGACTTCCTGCTGCGTTCGTCGAGTTAAGGCATCAGATAACCCATGAGGAGATGCCAAAAATCCCTCAAATGAAGCTGATGGCCTTTCGTGCATTGGACTGGTTATGGGCTCATTATTGGCATGGCTTAGATGTTGGAGATGACGAATGGGGTATCGAAGAACGCGAACGTTTGCAATACATCAAAGAGAAGACCAACGAAATGATGGATCAAGTCTGCGATTATACGCCTGAGGAGGATTTGCACGGAGTAAATGCGCCACAAGACAGAGCCCAGGCCAATACATATGATCCAGGTACGAGATTATACGACCTGAAGGTTACTATGAACGACCGCTGAAGATGGTAATCTAATCTCGCGGTGGATCTCCCTTATCAAAGCAGGCCGCCATAGTGACCGACAATAGCAGACGATGTATATGATCTCAAATGATCTCTTTTGCCTTATCGATAATGACCGTTGATATGCGGTGATCACGAGGCATAGGGAGGCGAGGAACGCTGCATCTCACGTAGTCCCATTGCTTTCCCGGAACCATTACTGCAAACCGAGGGTGCCGCGCTATAATCGAACAAGCAGCAACAGCATCTATCTTAGCAGATCTCTTTCTAGAAGGAAAACAATGCAGCCGACCAGTACATGGCTTCAAGTCTTCATGCTGCTCGCCAAAATTGGGCTCGGTCCATAGACCAGAACTTCGAAAAAAAAATCCCACCCCTCTCTCCGAACCTTTTCTCGGTATGAATGGTGGCATTAGGTCCATAGTACTGTAAGATCTTCTGTTACTACATGTAGAATATCTTGAAATCCAAGTCCATCGCCGGACATTATCTTTAGAATACCCTAGGAGTTCTGTCATCTCATCAATTACTCTAGCCAGACCACTGAGCATCAGATTCAGATTTATCTCATAAATTTACCGTGTTCGATGAGGCTCCAGCGTCAACAGAACATGAGCATCCGAGACTATCCGGCAAATAGCATGCTTGTCGGGGTAGCTGGGGGAACATCGTAAACCGAGAAAGCCATAATACATAATACTGTACTATGGATGAAAAGAGGGTCAGAGATAAAGTTCGCTTATCGATTAGAAGATCCACTGGAAAGATCGCTGACAAACTACGACGTAATTTACAGTAAAGTCCCGTGTTTTGAAAGTTACCAATTCGCCTACACAGTCCGTTACCCAGGTAGTCTTTATGTTTTGTCCACTCTCTCCAACCCAATTCAGGGTTGTTATATACCCACTCGCTACCGATACAAAATGGCAGACAATGGGAAATTCGGTGTAGATCTCAAGCTGGATCAGGTCGCTTCAAGGCAAGACGATCTTGTGCGTATCCTGGTACCCCTCTCCGTGAACCTCATTGACTTGGGACTTGACATAGAGTCACGATGGTTCGAGCAGCGATTCTGAATATCAACAAGCTCTGGAAGTGGGTTGCAATTTAGTCAATGCGATCTAGCTGTACTAATCGCGGTAGATTGTTCTGGATCCCGCCAATGCGCGCCGTCGGAAATCATCCATGGTCGATGAAGATTCTCCGAGGCTGGCTCGTCGCAGGGACGATTCGAAGAAGTCCACGGAATGTTTTGTACATTCCCTCCTTGATAAGCAACGGCGAGGCGGCCACGATCGAAAACATGTATCGACGAGCCAAGTTTCGGAAGATACTAGTGTCCACAGGTCGTTAGACAAGCAGCCAACCAATGTTGCGGAAGGGCGACTGAGCAAAGATGACGGAAATGTCATGCATTCGAGGCTTCTTACGAAGAAACAGTTGTCGGAAATGGCACTGGGGATTAGAGAGTTATCCAAGAAGCTGGCTTCGCTCAAAGTTAGGTTAAAAGTTCGGAACGTGTTCCTGTTGACAAAGGCACATGATGAGGAACTCATTTCGATCACAAGAGGACTGGCACAATGGTTACTCAGCCAGGAGCGTGACGAGCCATATATCGTATATGTTGAGGATACATTAAAGCAAAACAAGATATTCGACGCCGAGGGCCTACAAAAAGGAAATCCCAATTACGAGGGCAGGTTGAAATACTGGAACAATGAGCTCACACGACGTCACCCACATACCTTCGACTTTGTGATATCATTGGGAGGCGATGGTACGGTCTTATACGCGAGCTGGCTCTTCCAACGTGTCGTACCTCCCGTTCTTTCCTTTGCCTTGGGCTCTTTAGGATTTTTGACTAAATTTGATTTCGCCCATTATCAAGACACGGTGACGAGAGCTTTTCGCGATGGCATAACTGTCAGCCTGAGGTTGCGATTTGAAGGTACAATTATGAGATCTAACAAGGACCACAAGCCAAGTCATGGGAAGAAACGAGATCTCGTTGAAGAATTAATAGGAGAAGAGGGAGAAGAGCATAGGACGCACAAGCCCGACATGACTTTCCATATTCTCAACGATATCGTTGTCGACAGAGGGCCCAACCCAAGTAAGCTCAAGCTCATTAAGCCTCAAGAATCATAAACACTGATACTTTCTCCGAATAGCAATGTCAACAATCGAAGTGTTTGGTGACGACGAACACTTCACTACCGTCCAAGCCGATGGCATCTGTGTGTCGACTCCTACGGGATCAACAGCCTATAACCTGGCTGCTGGTGGCTCTCTCTGTCATCCCGAAAACCCAGTCATCCTCGTCTCAGCCATTTGTGCCCACACCCTATCCTTCCGTCCCATCATTCTGCCCGATACCATCGTCCTCCGCATCGGTGTTCCCTATGATGCCCGAACAAGCTCTTGGGCCAGTTTCGACGGTCGGGAACGGTATGTTGCAAAACTTGCTCCCCCTTTCCCCAACAAGTCATCGAAATCCCTTCCCATAAATCTCATTCCCCCTCTTCCAATACACGCCCCACCTCTCTAACTCTGCCATTTCTCCCTCTCCAGACATGAACTCCACCCAGGCGACTACGTCACGATTTCCGCCTCACGATATCCCTTTGCGAATGTGATGCCGCCCGGCCGTAGATCGGAAGATTGGATCAATTCCATTTCTAGAACATTGCAGTGGAATTCTAGACGGAGACAAAAGGCTTTTCGGGAGTGGGAGGATGAAAAGAAATCTAAAGGGGAGAAATAGATGAATTATTTGGAGGTTGGGTAGACAGATGAAAAGAGAAATGGAATCTCTTTGATATGTTTATTCGTAGTATTTTGATAGATGATTAGATCAGGGAAATGATCGCTATAACACACGTGGGATATGGTTTTGTTTGTCCTCTCTTGAAAGAATCTGGTACTATTCACGCTATCCGTCTGTCCGTGATCATTTTACAAGTGCGGGAACTGCTCATAGCCGAAGGATAATAAAGTCTAAAGAGATGCCCTTGCTGGCATATGATTATTCTCCTGACTGGGTCGTGATAGCTGAGTTGGCTTGAGGTTTGTAGGTGGTGCCCCTCGGCTTGAGTTTGCGTATGGCGATGCTGAGGTGGTGGCTGTAAAGATCTAAGGAAGACTGTGCGGCTGAACGACTTCTTGTTATGTGGGATGTTAGGCTCTTGCTGTTCGCGTGGCGAGGCGATGTGGTCTGATGACAACTTTGTTTGATTGCACTGATTTTAAAGATTACTTCGTGGCTTCGTCACACATTTTGGACATGATGGTTCCGGAAAGCAGCATATCGTAGTTCGCAGAGCCGGGGCTTGATTTCGGTCAAATTGCTAGATGTCCTGGCTGCTTCGTGATCATTACTTGACCCCTAATCTTTCCAACTCCTTGTCCCTCGCTCCCGTCTCCTCTCTGAACTTGACCAAAAACACTGTTCTGCCAGGCCACATATCGGTTCCGAGATTATGTGCACTTACATCCGCATGCATCCCACTCGCATCACAAACCCCCTCCACAATCCCCGCTACCCAGGCAGCGCAGTTCAACTGGTTCATTTCCTTGGGAACGCTGATATATGTGTTGACTAAGGGCTCGTTATCGATAATCATGTATTCTAAGGAGTTGGTGGTGGACTGTTCGAGGGAGGAGGCCGGGCGCGAGAAGAGGACGGGCCAAAGTGTACGAGTGAGAAGAGTGAGAAGCGGGAGGAGGCGCGTGGGTCGAGTTGAAGGGGGAAGAGATGAAGCAGAGGAGGATGTGGATGAGGAGCTGGAGGTGGAGATGGGTAGAGAGCGGTAGAGAAGAAGATCGAGGAGGCGGTGCCCGAGAGGGTACCCTTGAGCATTTAATCTGGATAAGGTAGAGTCAGCAAAGAGAACTTCGGGCACTTGATATGTCACTTTGGCATACATACCGTTTCTCTAAATCTTGTATGCTTTTCTCCCGCTTCTGCGCATATGTCACCATCTCAGAAAATAGATATGCAAATGCTGCGCGACTGAGCTCTGCATTTCTGCTTCTATTCAGGTGTCGGTCGTATATGGTTTTCCTGTTTGAGGGCGTCCGAAGACCTGATGACGGTGATGTGACATGCTGTTGTGAGGAGGTGCGAGAGGGCTGACTGCTGAATTGGGGAGGGTAGACTGAGGATGGAGCTGCCATATTGGGTGAGGCAAGGAAGAATGAATCAAGCCGATGCTCATGAGAGTCGTTGTGAGTTGAAACGGAAATATATTGAAATGAGGCCCCGAGGGCATCTGCTAAGCAATTCAAAGGCACACACAATTTCGTGGTAGAGACCAAATTGATTGTTGTTGTTCGCTTCTGAGTTCCACAGTTCATATTCATGGGGTAGCTTTTAATCGCCGTACACTAAGGGTAATGGTAGTAGTGGTGGGGGAGTATTCTACGGATTGCTGATGAACTCTGGTCGATAGCACCTTGGCCCTTTTCCGAAAAGGGGCTAGAGCACCATTGTCTATGTTGGCATTTCAGGTCTTGATCAGTCTACAATATTGTCCGGCCACCCATAAGGCTTTTATATGCAAATATTGTCAGGGGCGATGTTTCTCATCTTGGGTTACTGTGTAGATGGAAGACTGAACTCATGGTAGGAATTCGGTCGTGCATATTATGAAATGCTATCTATATGCATGTTAAACCAACGATTTCCAAATGAGTTAGATTGTACAAAGAATTTTGGTCAAAGATCCTCAAAGATCTTGTCCCCTAACGTGCACCAGGATAAATAAGGAAGCGAATGAGTAGTACATGTCTTCCAAGAGTTTAAAAACGCCCCTTCCATCCCTGGAAATGCTGAGCAAGTATTGTGTCAGTGGTCCCATGAGTAGGTCTGGGATAAAGTGATTTGTTTGGCGGGGGTCTCCTCTCCTTTTGCTCTTCAGTTCCATGTTTCCGTCCCCAAGTAGGGCCTGCGTGCACCTCTTTTAGAATAATGTGCCTTGCGGGTAGGTCATCAGAGGAAGGATGCAGAATCGTTATGTTTTGGATGTCAGATCATCTCTTCTTCCTTTGTTTGATACCATCCGCACCAGTAGAGGCAGCATCTGCCTCGATCGGCTTCCCATTTACCAGGACCACTGGGCTGTCAGTAGCCATATCCGTCTTTTTCTCAAGAATCTTCTTGCTCGACTTATCATCGATGAACTGCTGTTCTCCTTCCTCGTTCTCCTCCTCGTCATCACTACGTTCATCTGCGAGGCCGGAATTAAAGACGTAATTCTTTGCAATCCGGACAATAAGGTACAACCAGAAAAGATTAACGGCTTGTAGACTTGCAAGGAGAGAAAAGGTAATCACTTGGGAGATCCAGCATTTGTATTGTTGGGTTTCCCAGTTCAGTTCATACGGACCAACGGTGCGAAATTCGGTTAGAGTCGCCCACAGTATCCGAAGGTTGAGATAATGTCGGAGATAGACCCATGCACCAATAAATAGTGCGAAGTATGGACCAACAATGACTGAATCAAGATAGTTGAGGGTTTTGGATGTCTGATTAAGAAGTTAGCCGGGCGCCTGAATCAGGGTATGGCTACTCACCGCGAGGAAAAAATCGCTGATGTCATGAGTAATGTACACTGCCAAGCCCATGTATGTGAAATGGAAACGATAACTGAGGCCAATTAATGCTAGAGTAATGATGTGATGTCCCACAAGTTCCTTAAAGTCTTTCCTGGGCTTTTCAAGCTGTAGCATGATCACAATTGCTTGTTGAGCCCAGTAGCTAGCTTGCAGCAAATAGTAAGCTTTGAATAGAAACTCATGCTTCCTGTGAGGAAACCCTTCAAACATAGGCGTTGTCTCGAAATACCACAGAGGGCTTTGGCGCATGACATATAGGCCGAACGGGCCGAACACTGCAAAGTACATTGCAGTATAAACTTGCTCCATGAAGCGAGCTGTCTTCGCCTTGCCTTTGATACCACATTTTCCGGCAATTGGGCGGATGACTCGTTGCATTAGAAACTCCCTCGTAAAGCTCAAGACAATAGTATAAAATGCAACAAATGCGATGTCACGTTTTCCTTTGCCGTACATCGGGGGACCGTCAGGTGAATCAGGACCTAAAGGATAGGAGAGGAATAAGGCGCTGTGAAGGGGGCTTGACTCGGTTGGGTTTATCGCATATAGTCCCAGAATGATCAATATTAGCCCCAATGGCGTTGACCAGGTATGCCTCAGAGCGAATTGCTTCCATCGTCGGAAGAACGATTTCGCCTTTCTCCTTTTCGAATATGGTTTGTGATGTTTTTCTGGCTGCTATTGTGGCACCGACAGTCAGCGCAAAAACTCAGCAACCTCTGTTTGCATGTATAATCTTACAGAGTATGTCTGGCTTGAAAATGGGGGCGTGGTGTCAAGAGTAGCGAATGCAGGTCCAGAAGTGTCTCCCCGTGGATCACCCCCAAGATTGCTCGATTTCCTCCGTGGTCGAGCCATTGTGAGACTGTGAACCCGGTCGTTGCACTTCCGAAAATTATTGGAATCTATCGACCCAGATAGAGAAGCGCATTAGTCGTGGTTTATAGCACAAAGAGAAATCGTTCAGGAGTTAGTACAGTCATCTCTCATGGAAAAGTGTATTACTCTTTTTAATTGCGAGCTTGTGATGCTGACCCGCGTAACAAATAAATTTTGGAGATGTGATCCCTGAAGAGCATCGTCTAGGGTCACGCTAATCTATCAAAAGACCCGCTCAATCTTATCATTATTGCCGTTGGATTCTTTCCCAAGAAACAGACGTCCTATTTGCTATCTGATTGGCGTGACCCAGACTGTCGTCTCCTTATATTCTATGAAAGCAACCCTTAATTAACATCACCTTGTTATGGAGATGTATGAGCAGGGCTTGGTATCACTGCTTCACTGCATGTGATAATTGCTACCAGTGTAGAAAAGGCCAAGAAAGAGATATCATTCACAAGTATCTACAAAATTACCCACTGTCCCCTTTATAATAGACTGGTAACATTTCAAGGCGAATACTATTTGTTTGACCCGAAGGGCGTTGGGGAGTGCTGCCTTACCCTTATGGTGACATGTCGGACATGTAATAGGTATGTACCGAGTTAAACAGATAAACCTTTCAAGTGCCATCGGCGGAATTCACCCAGTTGTTTAGGGCTCATCTCGAGGGCCGCTCGGAGTCCACAGTGCCGTGAATTTTTGCGGTTTCTTTGACACCTTCCCCTTTCTTACTCTTTTCGTCACTGTCTAGATCAGGATGTTGCGCTCCAGAGGTGGGATCAGTTGGCTGCAAGGCGTCAGTAAAATGGCGCTATGAGCGTACAATACTGCTTCAAGAACCCATCATGTATGTGTATACCACCACGTGACTGTGGAGGTCATATCGATGAAACAAAATCGACTCACCTTTCTTTCAACTTTCGAGGAGCCTTCGTGTTTTTCACTCGGCTGTCCTCCTGCTGAAGCAACACCTTTCGTTTTTTCTGGGCCTTCATCATCGGATTTCTCGCCTTCCTCTTGTGGCTTGTCCTCATCCTTCTTATCCTCCTTAGGCTTGTCTTCACCTGAGTCGGCTTTCGAGCTGTCATCGCCTTCATCGTTAGATGATTCCTCCTTTCCTTCATCATCATCTCCTTCATCTTGTGCCTTTTCCAGGTCTGCCCAAGTGCCTTTTTTCTCTGGTGATGGCACATCTTGCTTCTCGCCTGCTGGCGGAGGCACAACATGTGCGGGAGTGTCAGGACCTGATGCTAGCAGGTAACCCGCTGCCGGTATGGTGAAGGCGATAGATCCGATGGCCCTATGATCAAGTTAGCCTTTAATTGTACTTGTATTTTGTTAAACCAGAAGTCTCGCAGGCGTAATTGCTGATTTCACGAAGCGACAGTAGATTCTGGGATGGGACTTTACCATGGCAGGTCGCTTCCTTTCTTGTGAGAGCCTTCGGTTGCATATCCGCGGCGGAGTCCTTGTCGGAAAGCTTGAGGTTGAGCTCTGGCAATATGTGGTCGGAAGCTCGAAGACCTGAATCCACTGCGCAAGAACGATGATCTAGAAAAAGACATTTTGGTGTTGCGAAACGTCAAAGAAAATGGTACAAAAGGAGCCGCAATGACAGCTTGATGAAAAACTGAACCAAAATATATTGTTGGAAGTCAAGAAAGAAGCTCCTAGAAATCGAATTGGAACGCTTTGTACTGTACCGATGACGGATGCAGAATTGGAGCTTTTACTCTTTTACTGGTAGACTGCGGCTGGGAGGAGCTTGGAGCTTAAGCTCCGGTCACATTGACGACATTGCCGAGAAATTCAATTACTGTACCATAGTACTGTACTATGTACATACTTCACCCCAGCTAAAGTGAGTGCTATGTATGAGAACTTGCCATTACAGTACAAGTACCGCCAAGAATGGGTTAGCAGCACACCTTTTGTCTACAGAGTAACAGGTTTACAGCGATTAGAGGCATCAGTACCCAGAGCTTCCACCCCTCCCAACCAATCAATTCAGTTCTACAAGCCTGTCACTTGTTGGAAGATTGTTATTAACAGGAACAGATTCCAGACATTCTTTGTCACTGTGCATCTGTAGGTACTCTGAGCCTGCTCCACAGCATATATCTCGAACACACCGTAGATGTATATTGTAGCTAGACTACCTGCAAATACTCTTTCTCCACTGTTTATGTTACTGTACCTAGCTGAACTACAGATATGTCATTCAAATAGGGTCTTGATTGGAGGCTCCCCCAAGTACTGTAGGTACTGTACAGTACCTAGGCCGTGGAGATTTAGGGCGTATCTCCCTATCTACAGTAGTTTCTCAACGGTGAGGGGCACCTTACCGCAGGAGACCACCGCTTGGATGCTGTCCCGCAATTTCTTGGGGCTATTGACAATATCTACGTACAGTTTGTACCTGCTCCAATTACTCTAACCCGTGTATGCAACTTCGATGGTCAAGACTTCATTGCTGGCGTTGCGTGGTATATCGATAGCAATTGAAGATCAAGAGGGAACCGCCATTCGATTCGAACTGCCACATACGACGTTTCTACGGCGGAAATTTCGAGGATTCCCCTCCAGTGTCGATATATCTCATCTGAACCTGATAGTTTGACTGTGCCGCCAACTGAGGTCAGCCACCATACCACCGGGGCCGACCCAATCCATGGGAAATATCTTTTGAGAGTTGAATGACAAGATGGCCAAAGATCGCCAGTCGGCCCACCAGGGTCTTACGGCCTTGTTGCCTAAACTGAACGACCCAGATCCTGATATCCGGTTTATGTCACTAAGTGATCTAGCCAACATTCTGGCTTCGCCAGCATCTGCCTACATACATACTGAGCCACACACTGCTGCCCGAATCGTTGAAGGCTTGCTCAAATCACTGCAGGATCCAAATGGCGAGGTGCAAAACCAGGCCCTGAAGTGGTGAGTCGAGTGAGGAATTTACTTCAAATGCTTTCTAACAGATCAACAGCATGGGCCCTCTGGCCTCTCGCATCCCATACGATGTACTGCCTCCTTTGATTGACAAGCTGGTCGACCTCACAGTTTCCTTGGCGAGCGGCACTGACGTGTCCAACAATGCACCCGGGACAGCGCTGCGAACATTAATTTCCAATCTACCTTTGCCAACGACCGCAGGAGCAACAGCCGAGGCACATGCCTCATATCGCGCAATCAGCAAGATTCTTATCCCACGATTGGTTGGTGATATTGTGATGTCCAACCAAGATGCTCCTCGTAGACCGCCAAAGGGCATATTGGAACCCGATGCGCAAGGTGGGTATAGTACGGACGCTGTTGATACTTTAATCGAGGTGGCCAAATGCTATGGGCCATTGTTACAAGATGCTGAACTGTCGGCCCTATCGAAGATGCTTATGGGAATCATTGAGGCACCACAAGCCAGCTCAGTCGCAAAGAAGAGAGCTCTTACGGCAATCGCAACATTACTGCCATATTTTGGCGATATGCAATTAAGCAGTTTTGTATCCTCACTGATCGAAAGCTTCAGGACTTCCCACTTGACAGCAGACCACCGTCGTTACCTCATTGCAACAATCGGGTCGTTGGCAAGGTCAGCTCCTCGAAAGATTGGCCCTTATCTGAAAACACTGGCCCCCTTTGTCTTGAGCGCTCTTAGCGAGCAAGAGATAGAAGAGATGGCTGAGGACACAGATGACACTGTGAATGATGGTGAGGCAGATGAACTTCGAGAAACAGCCCTCGTCGCCTTAGAATGCTTGATAGGGTCATGCGGAGAAGAAATGCAGCCATATGCCGTTGATGCTGTATCAGCTTCACTGCGATATATTAAATATGATCCCAACATGGCTGAATCTGACGATGAGGACATGGGTGGTACCCAAGACGCAGATAGTGACGATGGGATAACAGAAGAAGCAGAAGACGAAGATCAATACGATGATTTCGAAGAAGAGGAGAGTTTTAGCGATGTGGATGACATCAGCTGGAAAGTACGAAGATGTGCTGCGAAGGTCATCTATGTCCTCATATCGGGCTCCATCACACTCGACGATAAGACGACGTATCATCAAATTGCGCCAGCGTTGATAGCCAGGATTACGACAGAACGGGAAGAAAATGTCAAGATTGAGATACTGTCTGGACTCACTGCGCTGATTCGGAAGACTGGACAAGTAGCCGTCGTCTTGGAAACGCAAACAAATGGGGATCTCGCAAGTAGTCCCCCTTCAAGAAAACGTCGCAGACAGTCAAGTACTGCCAGTTTGGAGGATTTCGATCTCAAAGGTCTCATCTCTGCGAAAGCTGCAAGCCCCCCGATCGTAACATCTTCACCGTCTGCCGGTCCTCAGAGCGACCTAGCGGCCCTTTTGCCAAGGATGGTGAGCAATATACGCAAGCTCTGGAAGACAGCTACCTTGTCTCTCAAGCAAGCTGCAATCGTCATCTTAAAAACAACAGCATCTGTTAGGAATGGTGCTCTTGCAGACTTCCTTCAAAACATTGAAGATCTTGTTGCTGATTCTTTGAAACCGTCTGCGTCCGCCTTCTCATCCTCAAGTGGAACTACATCCTCTTCTGCGACTCCTGCTAGCTTACAGATTGAAGCTTTATCACTGTTGACCACTGTCACTGAAACAAATGCAACCAGCGTTCTTCTGCCATTTGTCATAGCATTGATACCGAGCATCAATACGACTGTACGCGATCGAAACTACAAAGTCTCAGGGGAGGCTTTGTTGGCGATAGAATCTATCATCAAATCCCTAACCCCGCCAAGGTTGCCTACAACAGATCACGATCAAGCTATGCAACTTGAGAAGCTGTACGAAGTTGTGTTAGACCGTGTTACAGACAATAATGCAGATCTAGAGGTTCGACACCGAGGGATCCAAGTATTTGGGGTCTTGCTTGCAAGGACTTCCGCTACAAAGCTAATATCAGGAGACCATCGTGCGAAGGGACTTCAGATTTTGGCTGAGCGTGTTAAGAATGAGACGACACGGCTTTCGGGGGCACGAGCTATTGCTTTTATCGCAGAATGCGCCTCACCGGAGAATCCGATAGTGCCAGGATGGATTAGGGAAGTATCAATTGAGCTTGGTTCCCAGCTTAGAAAGTCGGATAGAGCACTTCGTGGATCTTGCCTCGATGCTCTCAAATCTCTCGCCCTCAACCCCTTCACAGCTGAGCAGTTTGACACAGCGACAATCAAGGATCTCAGTGTTTTGCTCGTTCCTCTGTTGACAGTGAATGATCTTCACCTCCTTACGCCGGCCCTTATAATCCTTGCGAAGATCATTCCATCTGCCCCCGAGGCTATCGTAGATGCGAATTTGATCAAAGCTCTTGAAGGCGTTGCAATGGCTCCACTCGTGGGTGCCCCTTTGAAGGCATACTTGCTTGTCGTCAAAGTTATTGGAGAGAAAGGACAAGGGGGCCCAATCCTGAAAGCTCTCCTAGGTGTTGGAATTGGAGGCGATATCAACGTTGTGGGCAGAGCGATTGGTACTCTTGTTGTTTTTGCAGATTCAGGTGTTGGTGTGGGTGTCCCGGATTTCCTGAACGAGTTGAATACTACACAAGATGTTGCTCGACAGTGCCTTGCGCTGGCTGTGCTCGGAGAAATAGCATTCCGTGCAGGAGTAAAATCCCCGGTGGAACCAGATGTCTTCATAAAATCGCTTACATCAGAACATGACAAAGTGCGACTTGCCGCGGCGTGTGCCCTTGGTAGTGCCGGTGCAAACAACATACCATTATATCTACCTCTGATATTAGGCAAACTTGGCGAGTCCTCCACGAACGACTACTTGCTTTTGCATGCCTTGAAAGAGCTGCTTCAACATCCTGACAGTGTGGCTGCAGAGGTTGCTCCGTACGCTGATCAACTCTGGAAGAAACTGTTTGCTGCTTCGGATTCAGAGGACAGTCGTGCTGTTGGTGCTGAATGTATTGGCAAGCTAGCCTTGATTGAACCAGCAACATATGTTCCCCAGCTACAAAACTACCTAGAAAACCCAAACGCCATCATTCGCGGCACCGTCATGACTGCGTTCCGGTATACTTTGGCCGATACCAGCGAGTCTTACAATAACTTGCTGAGATCTTCAATAATACCATTCTTAACAACTATGCTCCATGATTCTGAGATCGCCAATCGCCGAATTGCAGTTACGACGCTCAATTCTGCAATCCACAATAAAACAGCCTTCATTCTTCCTGAGCTTGGTCAACTTTTGCCACCGGTCATCGAAGACTCGAATATCAAACCCGAATTAATTAGGGTGGTCTCATTCGGTCCATTCAAGATCAATGTTGATGACGGACTTGATCTTCGAAAGGTAAACTCCTCGTTCCTGCTAAGCATGACGCATTCCGTGTGTACTGATGAATCTGCCAAACCAGGCCTGCTATGAAACCTTCTATGCCCTCCTCGACCACCCAGTATCTCTCACGTACCTAACTCCATTGATACTCTTTCCACGTATAGTCGCCTCTGTCCCAGATGACCAAGATGTCCGTACACTCGGCCTACTAATGCTCAACAAACTAATTCCTCTATCCCACGCCGAAATTCTCCAAACTCTGCCCGCTCTCGCAGAAAAGTTTCGGAGTGTCCTTAGCCAGAAGCCTAAAGAAAACGCCGTTAAACAAGAGATCGAGAAGATGAACGAAGCTGCCAGGGGGATCATCAAGGTCTCGTTGGAATGTGACAGAGCCTTCCCCAACGCAGGGGCTGGGGGCACGGATGCCGCAGCAGCCGCTGCTGGCGGTGATCTGTCGACCTGGAGGCAATATGTTGACTGGATGAAGAAAGACTTTGCCGGGCTCATTAGGGGACTCGAAGAAGGAAGGGAAGCTTGAGGCAAGCGGAATTAACATGACCCTGTCTTGATGTCTCATGACTTTGAAGTAAGAATCGCCTTCGCATTTCAAAGAAGCACGAAAGAAGCAAATTTTAAGGCGGAACGTGATAACCGAGACCGTCTACTGGCGCAAGTTTGGATTCTTGTCCTTATGAACACTCAGTTTCACTATCGATCTGTCTGCAAATGGGGATGCGGACGGGTTGGAATCAAGACGAAGTCTATATCACCAGCTTCAGGTACGTACCATAGCAAAGCAAAGCGGTGCATATCAAGCATGTATCGTACATAGCATGAAGCCAAAACATCAAATCAAATAAAAATACGAATGAAATGAAACGGCATTGTTAGTCTCAAGTTACTATCAATACTATTGTAAGATAATCGTAACTTCCCATTGCAGATTGATCTGATCAAGTCAGATTAAATGACTTGTAATTCGTTGTAGGAGACTTCCAGTACTGTACTGTACTATACTATGGTATACATAAGATAACATAAAACAATTTGACTTGCTTGCTTGGATGGTAGACGAGAAGGGGACAGACATGAAACTAAAGAAATCAATCGATCGTTTGATTTATTGACTGATTTTTGCTTGACGGAATGTTGATCAAGACTCTGAGGCCGCTTTCGTATAATCCTAGGGACCTTCGCCTCGTGGTCCTTGTCAAAATCCTCTACTTTATTCCTCTCCCGTTGGCATGCTTTCCACCTCTTCTGCCAGTCCTCTCCAGTTACTCGCCAGTAATTCGGCGAATTTGACTCTCTCGCCTGCCCAATCCTGCCACAATCGGCCTTGTTCCGCGATGCTCCTTCCATTGAAATCCAAGATCTCGTCCCTGATACATTCCTTGATCAATACACCTCTGGCATGTTGCTGGACGATCGATTCCTTGTCATTGATGATGGAATTTTCGACTTTTTCGATTTCGCCTGGTTTTACGACTGCTTCGGGCTTGTTGCGGAGGTTGATCAACTTTTGTTCGTTGTTTTCAATGCGGCGTTCGAGCTGCGGGATATTGTCACGAGCATAGCGGTCACGACGGTCGAAAACGTCACGCATTCCTACCATGACGTCGCGTTGGCGTTTGAGATCTTCGAGGACTCCTTGGTCCCAGGCTTTGGCTTCATCTTCAAGGAGAGTTTGAGAGGAAGAGAGATGTTTAGCCGTCGCGGAGACGCCTTCATTAAGCAGTGGAACGTCGTTGGTGTCGACGTAATAGGTTGATCTTGAGGTTTCGGTAAGAGATTGTAGTGCAAGGGAGAAGCGGAGATGGTCAGCTGCTAAACCTTCATTGCGCTTCGCTAGTCGTTCCATTAAGTTACAGAGATTGATATAGATGTCTGAGGCGCGCCTCACACCAGTGCGAACGGTATCGAAGAGTTCGGTAAGGTTTGATGGGAGAGATTCCTCAAGGGTTGGAGGCAAAACTTTGCCTACAAACTCTTCCTGCACAGATATCGTGGCTTGTTTACGCCAAACCGAAAGCTCCTGCAAACAATATTAATATGACGGCAGTGAAATGAAAAGGTCGCCTCACAGTTGGCACGGTAAGAAACATGATCACGAGCTGTTCCTGGCTTAGAACAGGATGTCTGACCAAGGCGTTGGCAAATCGAACGAGACCTCTTCGACGTTTCTCAAGGAACGTTGGTGTGTCGGCTGCAAGATGTGTCCCATTAACTTTTCTGCGTCAGCCATTCCGGAGGACATGTTGGTACATGCGAACTCACCTGCAACTCGTTTTGGGGGTAGTAGAGGCAATAAACGAAATGGGTATCTCTTGTGAAGGCAATCCAATAACCAAACAAAATCACTATATCTTCTGACAACTGTGCTGTTTCTTCTGACCGTCTTGACCTCGTAATTACGATGTTGGAACATGAACATTCCCTCCTTTTCCGGAAGCATGGTGACTGTGACTGTTTCCTCTACGCCTCTGGGTAGAACAGTGCTGCCACCCAACGATCTTGGGGGTTCGCCACCAGGATTTGAATCATCACCACCAGAGCCAAAACCACCTCCCAGAGGCGGTTGATCGGGGAATCCGTCAGAATTTCCATTGTATGCTCTCCAACCATCGCTGCCAGAACTGGTAGGAGGATTGCTTGACGGAGCGATTGGCGTCTGAGCTGGAGACTCACCATGTGTGGTAAAGTTACTGGTGGTACGACCGTGAAGGCCATTGAGGTTGTTCGAGATATGGTCAGCCACACCATTGACAACCGTCTTGCGGGACTCAGGTGGTACAGTTGCTTTGGGCGCCGCAGGGCTTCCCCATGGATCTACTTCGGGATCGAGCGAGTCTCGACGAGGGTTGCGAGGTTGAAAAGGATCAGGCGGCTTTGGGGTCGCTTCGGTAGGACGTGTCGATGCTTGAGGCGTTGACTGTTCTGGAATCGACTGCGATTTCAACGTATCGAGATATGATAGTCGTGGGATAGGTAATTCTATGGACTGTTAGCAAGGTTTTGAAATGAGTAGACGGAACATATGCGCGAACTTTGTCGTCTTTCGTCGACACTATCCAGGGTTATATCTTCTCCTTCTTGTCCCAAGCCGATCAACGCAAGAAGGACGTTAAATTCGTTTCTACCCAAGCCGCTTGCATCTTCTTGGCCTTCTGGAATGACAAAGTCCAAGATTTTAGCTTGCTCTGCTGCGTTGAGGCCGCTGCTCCCCAAGAGATTTCTGACTCCCGTTATATCAACCCCAGCGCCGATTTCGACAGCGAAATTCAGCATTGTGTCATACGCATCGACGTAGGACTCTGGGACATCTGTAGCAGGCAATAGTTCTTTGACGAGGACACGTCTCGCATTCTTCTTCGGTGTTGGCATGCTCCATGGCGACCCATCGACATTATCGTCTGCGAATAAAGATGATGTTGATCGTGCGGCGGGAGTGATGTTATCGCCAAACAGGGAGTTGGACTTGCTGATAGGGTTCGAGATTGGATCATCGATTGGAGAGGTACCGAACAATGACATTGTAAATGATCTCCCAGACGGAGACGGAGGGTTCAATAATATAATAAGAAGACAAACGAAATCGCTGGGAAAACAGCAAGCTGAGGGCGGGAATGGGTTCAGAAGATGAGTTGCGGGAAGATGCTGTAGATTTAACACCTCTATGATGTTTAGCCCCAACTGCTAATCAAGCTTCGAGACTTACAGTAATCGCAACAGCTTCCCGAGGCTGAGCCTTATCATAGCGGAACCACATTCCTGAATCAAGTTTCAACGGTCTACATCTTCAAGCTCAAAAAAGTTATAGAAAGACGACCTCTTTATGTGCAGTTAAAATCCCTCGATCTTATTAAAAGACCATGCTTCTGTACCCTACAAAGCAGTCTGGTAACGAGAAATGAAGGTTAGATGGTATTGATACCAGCTGTTGAAGATCTGGCATGTAAAGCCAACGCCAGTAATGTCCCACTCGCTTGCTCCTTTTTATCCATGCATTCTATGTATTAAATATGATGTACACGTAGAAATTTGTAGCAAAGTTCCCATATCTCCAAGGCCATCCGAGAGGCAGAGTATCAATATACTTCTTTTGAGATGCGCCGTGACATAGAATATCCGACAGTCGAAGAGAATCGATTGAATGTTTGCGCTTCCAAAGCCGTGATCATAGAACTCCGCCAGGCACATTGACAACACCTTGACCTTGTCTTATGCTCGCGGCACTATTCATCGTGCTTTGACTCGCTCCTATTTGTGACGAGTCGCCGCCTTCTTGAGGAGCGGCTAGACGCCTCAACATGAACATTGGTCGCTTCCCTTCTCTGTCATACATCTTGAACAGACTTAAAGGCTTCTCTTCCAAGCCAACGCATCGCTCTTGATCTCCAAAGACAATATACAAGGCATATTGGCGCCAATCTGCCTGTATGTTATATTTCCGCAGTGCCGCAGGAAGGACCTTGTAACATGGATCTTCGAGTCCCACTCGAAATGATTTGAATATTTCCACCGATGGAGCCTGATCTCCTGTTCCAGAACTGGCCGGAGTACCGGTGGGAGCTGATGTAGTGTGAGGCGTTGTGACAGAGGTCGAGGTATGCGGCGTCTGCACAAGTGTGCTAGATGTCGACATCGTGTTGTTCGCATTCGTTCGCGAAGAAGCAGACGAAGCAGATTGAGGGGGATCGCGCATGTTCTGCGCTGTGGCAGCTCTGTTATGGTCATCGCCATGGTCGTGGACACTGCGTGAGGTTGATGATTGTCCGTCTCGGGCATATGATCGCGAAGCCAAGGTTTGCCCATGGTATGCCGGTGAGGTTGGTGACGGTACCGGAATCGCATTCGGGGAGGTATTTGCAAGAGATCCACCTGACATCGAGGCTGTGAGGTGGTTAGATGCGGCCGTTGCAGCTGCGGAGGGGTCGAGAGAAGAAGAATCAATCAATGTCTTGCCTTGTTGAATCGCATTAGGGATATGCGTTGGTGAGTTATTCTTTGGTGTGGACCCCAGGAAGAGTTTCTTTGAAAAAGTTCTTGCTAGCCCACCACCAGCTTTCTGTTCTTGGATGATTGGGGGAGATGTGACACCATGGCCATACAGATCAGGACTGGTAGCAGGTTGAAGTGTGTTCGGAGGGTCGTAAGGGAGGGGCTGAGATCGGTCTTTAGCCATTTTGAATATCGGTAACAATTCCTCTCGGAGTTTTCGGTATTCGTCAGCTACACGTCGCAACTCGGCCTCTGCTTGTACAATTCGCTCATCTCGTAGTCTGATAGAGTGTAAAACCCTTTGTAGATCCTCTTGTGTAGCCGTCTCATGCCGGTTGTTTTGTTCTGCAGCTAAAGCATAGTTAGTCTGAAGATCAGAAAATTTCATGTTACACTTACATATTGGAATGTAGTGATCAGGATCAATAGGCACGTCTTGCTTGACTTTGGTCTCATAGACACTTTTGAGAATCGTCAATCGGTGGCCGACGCTTGTAATTCCCATTTCCTTAAGCTCGTCGTGCTTCAGCGCCACTAGTGCCTCGCCGACTATCTCATTCTCTAGGGCAGAGTTAACGGTTGCCCATCCACTGCACTGGAGTGAACATACCAATAAACGCATCACAGTACTGCCTCAAACCCAGTCCTGCCACGAAATCCGCACACTCCTCTGCTGTCCATTCTGATATTACTGTCCTCGGCGAATTGCGATCACCTGGGAAATCTCCATAAGTCGTAGGGGTATGTTCGGCTGAAAGCGGTTCGGAATCGGTAGGGGAAGCTTCTGAATCAGTGTGAAGCTGTGTAGGAGAGGTCATGATGCTGCGCTCATATTCATCGTCCGCATCGGAATCAGCATGGTAGGTTGTGCCTCCTAATAGAAAAGCCATCTCGAAAACCAACGCTTAGCGCCCAAAGACCTCGAGCATCTGTTATACTTCCAAGCTCAAAGCGGCGGGCCTCTTGCTATACGGATCATATACGAGGATTTAGCGAGGGCCGTGCAAGTGTAGTGCCGGACCTAAGTGAAACAGTAGAGACAAAGGGGGAGCTGTAATCGCGTGTCGCAGAATGGGACGTTTGTTATTCCTTTTCTTCTACAAGAGATGAGGTGAGATGCTTTCGATGTGCCGAAAGTGGTTCAGCTAATGGACCTGATCGCCATATAGTCTGCTTTGAATTGTCAACCAGTGAAATCGTTCTGTTGACGGTCCTGTATCGCAAGCGAGACAGTAGGTAATAGATGGCGGGGCTGGACTCGTAGGATTGACAGGGAGTGTCAATAGTGTGACAGTTGATGAACAACTGTCTGAGCAACAAGTCACCGACTCTAAAAGATGTTCATAGATTTGTAGTCTTCAGAGCGAAAATATAGGAAGTAATGAGAGAAGGTGAGGTGCGACATTATCTTGCCTGGTTCATAATGCACGTACTCAAGTTATTCTATTCATTATTCGTTAGCGCTGGGCAGCCGACAAACCAATATAATTTCGCATACGGTGGCTAAACCAGAAAGTACAATTATTGGCGACATGCATGCGCAACGTATAGCAGCATTCATACTCACTGAGAATGGCAAAGCGCTTATTGAAGGCTGAACGAGTTGCATTTGATATTGACACGACTAGCTATTGTCTCTTTGTTTCCCATTGTCTATAGGTGTACTGTCAATGAGATATCTACATCGGTCAATTTGCCCGTTGCCTAGGGTTTATAGAATACAACTCAATGTACAGTATTATTAGAATTCGGTCCAGGAATGAAAATTGAAATCGACTCGCTCTTCATTGGCTATGTCAAAGTGCATCACAAGACAAGTCTCTCACGGCTGTACTTGCCAATCGCGCGGTTCTGGAGCCCTGCTTTCTCTCTAGCAGATCGCTGTAGTACCTGACCACCACCTTTCCTAACTTTGTAATCGCTGACCCCAGCTTCCACCTTCAAGGTCAATGGGAGCATCCCAGATGTGGCTGCACCCTCAAATTGATCCTCTGTGGTTTCTGAAAATAAAGTAATTATATCTCCTGATTGCGTTTGGCCAGGCTGCCGTCTTGATTTGGGCGAAGCTTCCAGATCCGAAGAGAACTTGTTCAAGCCAGACGCTGCATACCGCCAAACTTCTCGTAGGATTCCCTGTAGATAAGCTGCCTCGTCAACTCCTTCAAGCGCAGAGGATACCTCAGTTCGTAGATCTGCAATTAAAGATTGAACGAATTCATCTTCGGTGCTGAGCACTGCGGCAGAGCCTAGAACGTCAATACAGCAAGATAGTAATTTGATTATGCTGTCCAATTCCAGAGCACGAGATGAATTTATACTTTGATCCCTGTGCCCAGGGTCAGAAGACGCAGTGACAGTGGGATGAGACTGAGACCGAAATGATGTCGTATAACCACCTTCGAATAATTGCTGGCGAAGGTACTGAATTAGAGCCAATACTGCGTCTTTTTTGAAGCCGGAACGAGCAGCACTAATGATGGCGTTTCTCGGTTTCTTTGCCAGCTGATTCAGCGCTGTAAGAATTACAGCTTCATTGTCCGTGGGCTGCACAACTGACACAGCTCCAGGATATTGCTCAATTCCGGAAATGTTGCCATTGACGATACCTGCGTCCTGGAATTTTGACACTTTTATTTGAGCCTTTGATGTTAAGACATCGATTATCCAATGCTGGATAATGGATATGAGTTCGCTAGACTCCAGGGAAGGCGTCTTCTCTAGCAGCTCCAGAGCAAAATCGGATGAGTTGTCGCTGACTCCGAGTGCTCCACACAGGCCAACGATCGAAAACGGTTCCAGGTCGTGGGCTACGCCAATGCCCAAAGCTGCTCTGACGGAAGACTTAGTAACCAATCCTGTCTGGATAAGCCATCGAAGTAGCCTTGGTAAGCCCGTATTAGCCTCGATATGCCTAGGCAGCCCGTTTGGATCACTGCTTGCATGACTGATGGAAAAGCAGCGAGATAGGGCATATGAGATGTGCTCATGACCCGGGACAGTAGTTGCTGGCGATTCATAGATGTTGCTCGGCACTGGCGTATCGTCCCCCAGTCTGAAAAGATCTAATGCTATCTCCTCCTCAAAACGACGATAGTTTTTTGTGTCTAGAATGGTGTCGAGGAACTCTTTCCTGGAAGTCCACCGGTCGATATGTCCTTGGTCGCGGTATTGGTTTGCTTCTCCAAAAGCTGGCCCAAATTCTTTGGCTCTCTTCATCTTCTTGGAGGTTGAGTCACATGTGCCTTTTCCGATAGCATTGGCCAACAAACCTAGCTTCCGGCGAGTTCCAAAATACCCTTTCAGCTGATCATCGGTGCTCATATCTAGCGACAACAAAGAAGTACCACGCAACGCTATCAGTGAGCCTAAACGAGGATAGAAAGCAATGAATAAGATTGGCTTTTCTATTGCGTGGCCAGTTTCTCTCTTCCTTTTGCGGTTAACCAGAAGCTGGTCAACTGCTAACCCACTTAAGCTCGAACGATATTTCGCGTCATACAACGTTATTGCGGAGGCGGAGGCGGCTACAACCAAAGATGAGTTGAGCCGTCGCAAGGAAGAAAAGACTTCAATCTCTGAAATAAAATGGGTCGTCATTCGAGCAGCGTAACCGGTCACATCATAGGTCACAATGCCTTTCTCGAAACTGACGTCCACTGAGCCTTTGCCCGGGTCAATGGTGACCTGGGCATTAGCCTTTGAAGACCATCGCTCAGGTTCGGGGAATTTGTTCACTAGAAGAGGAATGCGAGCATCATCCAAATGTGAACCCACATCTGGAAGAATGTGTGCCTGGAACAACACTGAATGCCAGGTATTATTTTCGCCTCCACTATTGCGAACGACAAGCAGAAGTACTGGTGAATGTTGTCCCGCGCCTTGTGTTCCAAATGGCATCGTTGAAACGATGTCTGGGCGTTTCTTAAAAATCCCAGTGGAGGCTTCTTCAAACGAAGCGATGGTTGCAGCAATAACTTGCTTTTCGCCTCCAGCATCCGATAATGGGCAGCATTGTATAGACCACACTTGTCGTTTCAAATCCGAAGTCAACCTGTCAACTCTACCATCCTTTCTAACCACCAAAAGATCCGGCCCATTTGACGCGATACCTTCACGCAAAGTGTCGAGGTATATTACCGGATTTTCAGCAGCATCTAGGACATATTTACTTGTACTGTGGATTAATTTACCATTCAAATCGTACTTTTCCGAGAACAACCAGATTTCAGCTTCCGGAGAAGTGAAAGCACAGAAGGTTCGGCGCTCGGGCAATTGACCTTCAACTGTATAGCGGACGGAGCAAGGAGGGCAACTGAAGGACGACTGTGGTGGAGTGGCGTACGAAGTCTTTATATTCCCGGACTGGATCTGATTCTTTATCAATAATATATCTTGCTTAGCCCGAGGTCCCAAACTCACATTGTAAATGTTGACAGCTTCTCCGTCGATGCCCACCGCCAACTCGTGCCTCTTCCGTCTTTTAGGACCTTCGACACTGTAGACCTGTCCACATCGAATTTGACTATCTGCGACAGTCAGAGGCTGTGGCAGCTGCGCCAACAGGGATGGCGCTTGTATCTTCATTATGCCTCTATGGCGCAATGGCGAGCGTGATAACCATCGTCCATACAAAATTTCTTCTACCAATAGAAACTTTTTGAAAATGCGGAGATGATTGATGTCGCCGTACCTTCCTTCTGGAACCGTGTGGGACCAAGTGGTGGCTTAAATGGACTTCAACTATTCGCGAGACGCGAGTTTACTTCAACCGCGCGACTGATGACATTATTGGTAGAGACTACCACTCAATGCTTATAACAAAATAGTCCGCCATAACACCTTCCACAGAATATCGACACCACATCTTCAAACTCTCAAAGGGTATGCGTCAGACATGATAGGCATGTCATAAACCTCACGTTTCCTTCTGTCATGATATATATCTATGGCGCTGGCCGCTTCCCATGGAGCCATGGGCACAAATTCACCGTCACCTATATACCCGTTGTTTCTAAAAGGCGAGTCGCAAATTCGGAATCGCCAGCTGTGTAAGCTAACAGTGTACGAAGGCTTGCCTCCTAAGATTGCACATAATCGCCAGCATGCTGTACATGAAGAAGCAGGGGAGGCGCAGAAGTTGACGGCCCCCTTGGTAAACGAGGAAACTCGGCGAAATGGTGAATGTATCTCATCAGGAGTCCGCTTGATGGAATCTTCAAATCATATGAACCAGTCTGACCCAATAAATTGCATGGAGCGACTTGCACCAATCTTCCGCCTGCCCGCAAATCACTCAGCTACCGATCTGACCTCGGAATGCCTCCACAGTGAGTTGAGGCCTAGTGAACCGGAAGGTGTCAATTTCTTTTCTTCAATTGATGAAGATCCAAATGAAGGAAGAAGAAAACGACAACGGAAAGAATACGAGACAGTGAACACAACCAGCGTCCCCCAACGTCCAAGTGCCGTTCGTCAGGGCGATCAATCTCAGATGGATATGAATTGGAGTCCACACCTGCAAGGTCCAACAAATACTTCAAACATTTTCAAACAGCCTGCTCAACAACCTTTGCTATTCCCGCAGGAACGCCAAAAGCCCCAGCTTGTGGCCTCTGGGGAGAGCTACAATAACGGACTTCCAAGTGATGAACTTATCACCACAGATTCCAACGAATCTTTGTGTTTAGCTACAGCCGCAGACCAGACCGTTGAAATGTCTTGCCAGAATTTGCCTACACAGCATAGCCAAGGTGTAACGCCGAAGAGAAAGATACTGAAACTAACCGCAGATGGGAAACTCCGCAGTCCACCAAAGCGCTCCGAGTTGAATACCAACGAATCTCGGTCCAGAGGCCGTCAAAGAGACTTATCCGAAAGCTTAGGTAGCATCTCTAAGCTGGTCATAATCCGATATAATGTGGACCATGACGCGTCGCTCGGCAGTAAGATAGAAGATATCTTGACTGGCAAGAAGTCATTGGCAACCCCTTCTGACTCCAGTGCTGAGCCAAAAAAAACTAAGACTAAAAGGGCAACACATCCCTTCTTTCTTGGAAAGCCAAAAGAAAACCCGCCCATCAAAGCCATTGAATCGCCCGCAAGTTTATCTGTACAAACTATTCATGGAATCCATACCTCAGTACCGCAGATACAGCACCCACGACCACAAATTACAACATATAGTAGAAACCCTGATGCGATGCTTCCTATTTGGCCACCGTTCAGTCTCGGGACGAAACGCATACCAAAAGCAGATCATACCAGGCTTTCACCTCGGTATTCTAAAGAATCAAATAAGCTAAAATATATCGCCTCATCGGAACTAGAACGAAATTCGCTACTTGATCGGATTTCATCTTCCTTATTGGGTTATCATGGACAGCTTCGCTCGGAAAATTCGATACGTGTACCGGTAAGAAAGCTCGTTAGTGGACATAAATGCCTGGAGGGTATCGACGTTGTTGGAAATGGTGGCATGGTCGACCGAGTGGGTTACGTGCATCCTGCAATCCGAAAATTAAGGACCACACTGCTTCAATCCACTCCTGCATTCGATCGAGGCGAGTTTGAAACTATTGCCTGGATCAACAAGTACGCCCCTGAAAAAGCCGAAGAAGTCCTACAGGGTGGCACAGAACCTGTTTTTCTGAGAGACTGGATCCGCAGCCTATCCGTATCTGCAGTTGACGATGGTTCTACTAAGTCTCGACCTCGGTCTCAAGGACTGCGCAAAGCTCTGCGAAAGAAGAAGCGAGCAAAAAGAGCTAAAGATGGTCTTGATGAATTCATTATCTCCTCTGAGGATGAAGATAGTGAGTTGAATGAGATTGAATGGTCAGAGGATGACCGCTCATCAATGAGTGGCACCTCCCTGAAACGATCAGCTTTCCGAAACATTAGGCTAGGCTCGCGACAAGGGTCGCATGACACACCGAAGAACACCATATTGTTGAGTGGCCCTCATGGCTCTGGCAAAACTGCCACGGTCTATGCCGTTGCCAAAGAACTTGGCTTTGAAATATTCGAAATCAATGCCGGATCTAGACGAAGTGCCAAAGATATACTCGACAAAGTGGGCGATATGACTCACAATCACCTTGTGCAACAGTGCGAATCGAATCTTGACCCAAATGAAGTGTCCTCCACCATCGACGAAGGTAGTATGCAAATGGAGGTATCTACTGGTCGACAGGCGTCTATGAGCGCTTTCTTGGAGTCCAAGCCTCGTCCTGTGGAAGCAAAGAAGCGGTGTCACCCAAAGCAAGAGAATCACCTAGAAAAGCGAAGTTCTAAAACGTCTCAGAAGCAGTCATTGATTCTGATTGAAGAAGCCGATATCCTGTACGATGAAGATAGATCATTTTGGAGCACAGTCACGACTTTGGCTGCCCAGTCTAAGCGTCCGATCGTCATCACCTGCACAGACGAGGAATTAGTGCCTTTTGGTGACTTGACTTTGGAGGCTATCCTGAGATTCGGCAGTCCTCCACTGGAAGCCGCGACAGAGTATTTGTCACTGTTAGCAGCATGTGAGGGCCACTTATTTGACAAAGCTAGAGTTCAGAGGCTATACCAATGCAAAGGCCACGATCTCAGGGCAACAATAATGGAGTTGAACTTTTGGTGCCAAATGGGTGTTGGGTCGAACAAAGGCGGTCTTGATTGGATGGTCAACAAGAATGAAGAGGTGGTTACCAACCGCTCGGACGAAAAGCTGAGGATCACAAGCTTTGGTACCTTCGAAGAGGATATGAGCTTCATTCCAAATCAAGCCTCTGTCACATCAAACGTGGAGTCTGGAGTCGAAATCGAACAGGATCTCATGTTATTTGCTGACGAACAGCTTGAAGTGCCTGCCATCGACTGGGTTAGTAGACTCGAAGAATCCATGGAGAGTGATATATCATCATTGTCTGTAGACGCGGCGCTTCGGCTTTCGCAATGGGCAAGCGATCTGGATGTCTTGTATTGGAGTGGTGACCGTAATTCCAGAGGTCAAGGCCTAGATATGACACAGCCAGACCTTTCGGCCAGAGCCCGCTCTTCTTATTGCGAGGGATACCCCCTTCTTGAAGCATTCGAGAGCCACTCCTATTCAGACAATTCTGCCAAGATGACAGCTGCCATCTTTACTTTGCTGCGTCCCGATATCACCTCTCGCCAAATTTGTGGCACTCAGTCTATCATGGATCGTATTGCGCAGTCTTCGACGAATGCTGAGATTCCAATCGATCGCAAGTTTGCCGAAACTCTTTCGTTCCTGGATACAGCGCATCCAGTCTTTCCTCCTCCTACTGGACGTCTAGCACCCAGCCTAGAGAATTGTCTTGCAACCCTCATTACCGACGTTGCTCCTTACGTTCGGTACATCATGTCGTATGACGATCATTTGGAACAACAACGCGAAGGATTGCTGGACGCATTGTCAAGTCAAGAAGGTGGAACAAGGGGAAAGGGACGGACCACACGAGCAAGTCGGGCCGCGCTAGAGGGTGGCCGTAAAGACGAGACGAGGAGGGAGAAGTGGTTTCACGTTAGTCCAGACCATGAAGCCGTGGTTGCAACGGCCGGGAATGGCTGGCAAGAGGCCCTACTTGACGAGTTGAACCAGATGAACATCCAAGATACTACAGAGCCAGAAAAATGAACCTGCACGACAGTGACCTGCTTCCCACTACGACCCCTCGTGACGAAGGGCAAGATCACGAAAGTATTTGAGTTCTTGCCACGTCATTTCAACCGTCTGAGGCGCAAGAGCGTTACGCAATATAGATAACACGATATACGATAGCTTATGTATAGCATCTCACACATTGAATCAGGAAGCTAGATAGTGCATTTTGATATGAAAAATCTCATCAGACATGGTCCATATGCAAAAAAATGTTGAGGGATAAAGCTACCATCCCTCATTGACATTTATCCCAGAACACGGGCTGGTCGCTATCACTAGCATTCAAGATTGGTGGCAAAGTACGAAGACACGATATGATATGGAATTGACACTGGAACTGGAATGAAGCCATCATTTACTTATTTGAAATACTGTGCTACGGAATAAGTATACATCCGGTGTCCCCTTTGGCATTGCGTTCAAACCTTTGGAACCCCTTAATCCTTTTACTTTTCTCTCTCTTCCTCTTTGAAATCCTCTAACGCTGTTTCATAGTCAAGGGATTGAATCCAGTGATATGCAATGTGCCATCTTTGACCTCACACTTGACGTCTCCACCATAGACATCAATCTCGTTGTCTTTCCCGTAGACACCATGAATGCTCGGGGAGTTCATTTCGACTCCGTCATCGACGACGACAGAGCCTGGGGAGACTTAATCAGGATTGGTGGGATAGGAAACTAGGGAGCAATGACTAATGCGATTACCAGCGAGGCCGATTGTATCTCTCAGACGGTGGCATTGATACTGATGAAGGCACTTTTTCCCTGGTTTTTTCGCACTATCACCTCAAAGGCAGATTGAGCACACCTTCTGGCTGAGGGACTTTGGAATTGATGGTGCCATGCTGGCAATCGGATTCGGGACATGCGCCGACTCGTTCAGGGAGAAGTACCCAGGCATTAATCTGCTTTCATTCTCCGGTGGCGGACTTTGGAGACCAGATATATTAGATAAGTCTCTTGGGACATATGTCTTGAACGATATCTGGAATTGGACTAAACTTGGGGACGATGCTGCTGGAGTGAGGACATTTGACAAAGTAAACTTGGCCCAAGATAGGGTCATCCAAGACAAAGTGTTGAAGAACATCGCCGACCAGAATCTAAGAGATCGTGTAAGGGCCGCGCTGGAGAATGTCAAGAAATTGCCAGAGGACGACCCTCGAGCCATAAAGTCTACCTGGCTTCTCAAGTATGTCTTGCCGGTAGACCAGCAAAGATTGTGCGACTATTACGTATCGGCAGAATCAAGCGTCTTTCATGACAAATTGAGGGTCGCTCCATCAAGGGTGATACCGAATCGGGAGTTTGCATATAATGATAGTGATGGGAATACCAGGATTCTGAACGCCGTGGAGATCTCAGCTTTCAAGGACGGGCAAGAATTTGACGACTTCGTCAATGTCGTCAAACAAGAAGCTGCTAGGCTCAAAGTTGGATTGCCGAGCGATATTGGTGGACTGAATGGTTTGTGGAATAGTGCTGAAGAGCATGCGAGGAGAAATGGCTTACTGGTGCCGACAAATGACTACGCAACTCGAGTGCAGAGAATCATGGATAGGGTTCTCAGGAATCCATCGGAACTTCCGGCTGGTACAGTGGATGTACTGAGAATTACAAGGCAACGTTCTGGAGCATTGCTGCCGAACGATAACCGTGCTCCGAACGGAGGGCGTGGAGACCCTGCCGGGGATCCCAACGGAAAGGAACATGGGCTAGGAGGACGTGGCGGCGAGCATGGACCAAATAACGGTAGACATGGAGAACCAATACATGGTGAACCTGTACATGGCGGTGGTGATGCTGGTCGGGCAGGTGAGCATGGTGGCCGACCCTGAGGTGTCTGTGGCAGGTCTGCGAAATGCATCCAGGGGTTTCAATTACCAACAACATTGACTTGGAATCGACACCATGTCCTCTAACCCTCAGTTGACCTCCTTTGCAAAGAATAGGGCATTCTATCTCCTCGTGCCATTTTAGTAAGAGTTGGCCTTATCGCACCTTTCGTCCTTTCGATCGAAGTAGTGTAATATTCAAAGAGTAAGACAATTTCGATCTCCTGTTTTCACAAGACAGCACGTGCTCTTTCTGCAGGAACATGTTTGTACCGAGTATAACGTCCAATCACCATCCACTGAGCCCATGGAACCGTCTTGCACACAATAGGCCCAAGTTCGTCCCTTGCGTTGCGGATCTTTGTCCAAGCCCCGATATCATTTTGCTTCTCCAACGCGCTGGATCTTTAGCCTCAAAACTCCCACTACTCAGAGTACTCAGTATACCACAAGATTGCGACACCCGTACTCACACATACACAATTTGTCGCTACTAATTTGCGGCTTGCAAGAGGATCGCTATCCTACATGATGACAGAGTTGTTTCATTTATTCTCATAATTATGATATAGAAGCGCTTTATATTCAATTTCATTCCAATACTGTCGCCTGTCGTTCCACACCATGCCCACCGCAAATTCGACGAACAAGCCTCGGGCTACAATGCCCATGGGTATGGTACCTGTGGATCCCAAGAAGTTTCGAGTCGAAACAGTCGTGAGAAAACCACAACCACTGGGCAACGGTCGGCCATCCCCGGTTACCAAATCCGCCAATTCACGGCAGGGATCTGGGACGAGCACTCCAGCCCGTGGTTTGAATGGAAACAAGGTTGCACCGAGGAGGCCATCTCCTGCACCAGTCAGTCACCTCAAGCGCAAAGATGCTACGAGCTCAGCTAGATCTTCGGCATCGAAGAGATCGTCACCAGCAGTTCGAACGCCAACCACGCCATTATTTGATGACGATGACAGCGACAGCACCGATGAAGATATCGCCACAAAGAAAAGGAAGCTCGAGGGCACTACAAATCTAGATACGACTAGAATTATATATTTGGACGAAGCTTTCAAGGGAGACGTCGACCCCACGTTGGAAATTGTTCAAGCGGGTGACATAGCGCATGAAGGCGCAGTTGAGAAAAAGAGCGCTCATTATACGAATTTCTTCACGACGGAAATCGAAGACGGTGTCGCCTTGGACCATTTCGTAAACTTGCGATACCCCAGTTCCTATCAGACGGAGAAATACCATCTAGTTGCGCCGAAGGAGCATGATGATTTCAAGCCGATGGACGAGATGATCAGAGTCATCACCACGGCCGCGAATTACTACTTAGATGGCTCAGATGCCAAGTACATCGCAGATGAAGCGTCTGGCCTGGTCCTACAGCTCCGACGTGCCATCAAAAAAGACAATCTTTCCGGGTTCCATGACTTGATCAACAGATATAACACGTTTCTTGAGAAGCGCATACGTGACGGCTCGATCACCAAAGTTTTATCCGCTCGAAATTCACCGTTGCCACTTCCATGGGTCGAACAGTTGCTAAATCAGACATATTCGCGCACTGTTTCGCTCCATGTTCAGAGCCTTCGCCAGTACGAAAATGGCACGGACAACGTTTACGGAGAACTTCTTCCTCGATTTATCAGTAACATTTTCCGTGAGACCCGTCTAACATCATCTCAGGTATTCGTCGATCTCGGCTCTGGTGTAGGGAATGTCGTTCTTCAAGCAGCTCTGGAGATTGGGTGCGAATCCTGGGGTTGTGAGATGATGCCCAACGCATGTGACCTTGCCACCTTACAACATAAAGAATTTGTTTCTCGGTGCAAATTATGGGGCCTCAAGGCTGGGCCTGTTCATCTTGAGAATGGCGACTTTCTCGCAAACATTCCTACCTTGTCCGCTTTGAAACGCGCAGACGTAGTGCTAGTGAACAATCAAGCTTTTACCCCAGCGCTCAACGATAAGCTTATCATGCATTTTCTCGATCTGAAAGAGGGATGTAAAATTGTCAGTCTTAAAAGCTTTGTACCAAGGGGCCACAAGATACAGAGTTGGAACATTGACTCCCCAGTCAACGTATTGAAGGATCGAGAATTAAGGTATTTCTCGGATAGTGTCAGCTGGACCGATGCGCCAGGAACATATCATATCGCGATCAAGGATAAAAGAGCACTCGAAGAATTCATCAAGCGAGGTAGAGATTCCGGGGAATTGTCAAACATGTGAAATCGTTGCGGAGTGGAAGAATGTAAAATCATAGGTATTTATGATTCAAAACGCAATAAAAGTATGGGTGGCATACAGGGTCAACATGTACAAAGCAGCATACGACACCATCAAGGTCTACAGCATTCATATACATGCATACTGAAGCGGCGATAGTGGTGGCATTTACAGCATATTTATTTCAAAGCTGGCAATTGTGTAGCCTTTTGGCTTGGGAGGCAATCGGAGGTTTCCATTCAGTCCCGTTTGGAAATATAGCATAGCTTTATACCCATATACCATTTGATGTTTCAATGATCATAAAGCCAGATGTATTGCTGAAACCTGTTGTAGATCTCCGGTAAATATATATGTGACTACGACTGTCAATCACAGAGGGGAGTCATTTTGACTTGGTTTTTTCTATACCGTAATTGTTCTATCTTAGCGTTGCATCATTTACCATTAAACTCCTCATTTTTCACCTATGGTCCTGTCGAAGAACATCAGGCGGCCGGTTCCATTTGTATGGACACCGTCCTCCAAGGGGTCTGAGGCACAGCTTGAGAAGAGCACAAAAGCCGCAGGGGCCATCAGTGGCTCCTTGTTGTTGCATCCTCAGTTTCGAGATGTCGTTGCAGAGCGACTCGCTGGCGCAGTCAAGATCCCAACTGTAACATACGATCATATGGGGCCGATCGGAACAGATCCTCGATGGGATGTCTTTTATCTATTTTCCAAGTACCTCGAGGAAACGTTCACACAAGTGTAAGACTACAGAAGACAGCGCTCAGGGCCATGGGGATTACTAAAGCAATTTAGGTATGAAAAGCTGAATGTGATTACCATCAATCAGCATGGTCTGCTTTATACCTGGGAAGGTTCGGATAGCCGCCTCAAGCCGTTGCTTCTTATGGCCCATTACGATGTCAGCCTGCAACTTCCCACCCTCAAGCGGTCACCAGAAGAAGTGTATGCTGACAGTGAAGGAAAAGGTCGTCCCTGCTCCAGATTCCACCGCTAATCGATGGACTCATCCTCCTTTCTCTGGTCATTACGACGGAGACTTTATATGGGGACGTGGTTCCGAGGACGACAAGTCTAACTTGATAGCCATGCTTTCTGCTCTTGAGTCGCTCCTGATCGAAGATTTTGGACCTCAAAGGACTGTTGTCCTGTCGGTCGGCTTTGACGAAGAGGGAGGTGCTGAAGAGAGCTACGGAGCCAAGTGCCTGGCCAATCGTCCACTGAAGCAGTATGGAAAGAATGGTATTGAATTGATCGTACGTTGAACAGGAGACCATTCTCGCAATTATGACTAACACAGCCCTTTCAAGTTGGATGAGGGTATAGCTGGCGTCGACAACTACTTCGGCACCGACTTTGCTCTACCAGCAACAGCAGAGAAGGGCTATGTTGATGTCACGGTCACAGTCAACACAGCAGGTGGTCATTCCTCTACACCACCAGATTACACCGCAAGTATGATAAGCCCTCCTCCCGTTAGGATGAATATTCTAACACCGATTTAGTCGGATATCTCGCAAGGATCATCCAAGCGATCGAGGACAACCCCTTTCCATCGCATTTGACATCCATCAACCCAACAAAAACATTCCTGGAACAAGCAGCTCTGCACAGCAAAAAAATGCCCAGCTCGCTAAGAGCTGCAATTCTCGATCCATCCAGAAGCGGTGAAGTCATCAGCTATCTCGATAAAAACCCAGAGCTTCGAGCATTAATCCGCACATCTACAGCTGTGGATATCGTGAAAGGAGGTGAAAAGGGTTTGTCGAATTCCACCTTTCCCTACCAGAGCCATCCAACCTCCCGATCTAACGAACCACAGCCAACGCCCTCCCCGAAACCGCCCAAGTCACTGTAAACCATCGCATAGCCATCGAAGACTCCGTCCAAACGATCAAAGACCACTACATCGAAATCCTCACCCCAATCTCCCAAAAATACAACCTCACCCTCCTCCACTTCAACACCCCCACCCCTGACCCCATCCGATCCACATCTGCCATCTGCAGCACCATGACCCTCAGCGCCTACGACGCTCTCGAACCCTCACCCGTCTCCAACCCCTCCGACCCACGCTTCACCTGGCTCACCGAAACCATACACCATACCCTCGGATCCGAAATCATCGTCTCCCCTACCCTCTTAACAGGTAACACGGACACGCAATTCTATTGGGATCTTTCATCTCAGATATATCGGTTTTCGCCTTGGAATCAGAAACTGGATCCTAGAGGGTCGAGAATGCATACGGTGGATGAGAGGGTACCGGTTGAGGGGTTGATGGAGATGGTGAGGTTTTATTGGGAGTTTGTGAGGTATGTGGATGGGAAGAGGTTGTGAGGGAAGAGAGATGAGATGTTTGTTTGTGAATGGAAGATGATTGATATGAAATTGAAATTGAGTTGAAAAATATCCCATATTCGATAACTAACATAGATATAAATATACCATCAAGAAGACGCTCGCAAATCACCCAAAGACAATATAAACCCAATACAAAACCATAATGACCCATCATCAAACAGGCTGCACACCACCGACCAATTCATCCCCCTCCGGCACCCAAACCGCCTCCGTGCCAAAAGCCTGATCCTCGCCCCTCTGCGTACAAAAGCCCTTCATCTTCGCTTCCGTCATCGCATCCAACCCATCTAACAGATCCAACAAATCGCCCACGCGTTCTCCGAACATCACCATCATGCCGGCTTCCATGTGCCATGAGATATGGCAGTGAAAAGCCCAGATGCCGGGGTTGTCGTTCATCCAACGGAGGACGACGTGGGAGTTTGCGGGGATGGTGATGGTGTCGCGTTCGAGAGGGTTGTCGAGGTTCCAGGTCGTGCTGTTGCTGCTAGGATCGTAGAGTTTGGGGCCCCAGCCGACGACTTGGAAGGAGTGGCCTGAAGGGGGTGGGTTAGGAGGGTTTGGGGGGATCAGGGAAGAGATAGAACGGGGGCTTACCGTGTAAATGCCAAGGATGCTGCATCGTACTGAGAGAGTTGATGACTACTTGCACCCCTTGGTTTGCTGCTGGAGAGTGGAATATTTCTTGGTCTAATTCATTGCCTAGGCTGCTGTCGCCGGTTGCACTCGCATTGATGTAAGATGCTTGGAAGATTGTAGCATTGTTCTCAAGTGGAGCCCACGATGTCTAGAAGTTTTGTTAGTATGGGGTTCTATTTTGATGCTTGCGTGATTGATGGGACATTGGATCTGAATGGAATACAATGCATATCGATACACTGGGGGATCGGTTGAGCTTGGCTTTCTGGCCGTTTAGGCATACCTTATTGATAAAGACACGGTTGACGTTTTGAGATTGCTCGAATTCAAATTGGAAGTAATGCATGTTATCCTCGCTGACATTGAAAGCCGGTCGTACAGTCTTCGGGACTGCCATGCCAAAAGGCATATCGTTACATCCTTCCCAGACGAGATTGTTGTAGACGTTCGATTCGGCGCCGTAGGGATTTGTCGTATTACCTGCCACACCGATTGTTGCAGATTTCGGATCGGTGTCATCATAGCTAAGCACTCCAAGAACTCGGTAATCGGTGCTATCAAGTCCGGTACTGTTGTAATTGTTGTATGGTAAGAAGCAGGTCGTTGGCAATGTGGCTCTCATGTGATAATTTCCCACAGTTTGGTTTGCATGGACAATGATACTATATCGTTGACCAATATTGACATTGACCCCTCGGAAGGTAATAGGCTCGATTGCATTACCATCGATCTCGACAATTTCGATGGTATGATTGTCTATGCTGAACCAAAAGGAGAAGAAACTGCTGTGGTTGATGAGCCGAAGACGGTACAGTTTGCCAGAAGTAACTTTGGTGCTATAAAGTTCACCCCCTGTGCAGACTTCGGAAGTTGTATTCGGGGGATAAGTCGAGGATTCAACAGAACAATTGTAGGTATTGCGCCCGTTCATCAGCAAATTGTCAGCAAGAGGCTCCATGCCGGATTCATTAGACCAGGCAGATGTAGGGTTTAACCAACTGGCAACTAATACGCTGCCATAGGTATGATACCAGTCGCCCATGAACACGATTCTTTCTTCATCAGTGGCAGGAACTTGCTCGTCGGGGTCGTGAATAATCAGAGGGCCAAAGAGTCCATCGGTGTACTGTACGGAAAGATGTGAATGATACCAATATGTTCCAGCTTCGTCTGTCACTTGGAATTCATATGTAAAGCTTTCGCCAGGAGGAATGCCACACTGGGTAATCGCAGCGACACCATCCATCCAATTGGTGTCCTTTTGGTCGATACCGTGCCAGTGGACAGTTGTGGACCAATTCGACATGAGATTGTTGACGTGAACTCGCAAGGTATCTCCTTTGTTAGCCTCGATGAGCGGGCCAGGAAATTGATTGTTGATCAGTATCATAGGCTTTTCGTAGCCTAAGATTGTATTAGCTATATCGTCCTTGTTTGATCAGATTGTCGAGTGAGACATGCCATCAGGAGATGCAAGAGCCTGACTGATATTCAGAGTATACTCTCTCACAGTCGAGACATTTGAAACGACGAACCCAGTCTTTAGACTCAGTTCTGTATCATTGAAGAGGTTTTCTGTTGCAACAGTTGGCAGTGAATCTGGTATGCCATAGAAGCTGCTGTAGTTGAAATTGGACCCTGTGCTTGATGTCTTTTGAATCGAATGCCGAAGCCTACGTACTTCAAGTCCAAGTCCAAGACCCAGTCCCAGGGCAAGACCAAGGATGACTAGCAGGAAGATCGCAACGACGATAACAAATAGTTTCAAGCTCACAGTTGTTTTCCTGGTGGACTGGGACGATACATGCTCACCATGAGATACGACTGCACCTTTCCCAAGCGGCTGTCGACTCTGCGAATCCTCGCAAGAGGCTGAATCCGACATGATGGGAGAAAGCAACGGTTGTTGCTTGTGGTAAACAGGCTTGCACGAGGAAAATGGGCCATGAGAAGAAGGACATGGGTTACCTTTTATTAACTGTTACATGTCCGTCGCTTCTCGTGCTATTACTGCATGCAGTCATCGGTTGGATAGTCGACAACAGTCCTCAATGTCAGCTGTGCAAGGCCATACAAAGCAACAGTGGCCCTTGATTTGACATTCCCCAGATTTCTGGTTCGAGGGTTCTGCCATGATAACAAAGAAAGTAGACGAAAAAGGGATGGAGTAAAGCCACAACCTTAAGAGAGGTGCCGCAATAAATCTTATTGTAGGTCTAGAATGTCATTCTTCGCATTCTCCCTGAGGTACAGTTACTTTCATAGCACCAACGGGTGACTTGACATTCTTTGATCGCAAAATCACAAAATTGCATGCGGCAATGTCAGCCACAAGTGGTTTCTGGTGAGCTTATCCAAATGCCAAGGGTATGCGTATTCTGAGTATGACAGTCGTTTCTTATCTGGCACCCAAAGCTCCCTTACTGATCGCTCCATTTGTATAACATGTTGATTTCTGAAGTGATAGTCTGATGTTTGGATGAAGCAGTTCGTTTGGAGTGACAGATTGGCGTTGATGCGGCAGTGTCCAATGAAAATGTTCGAATTTAAGGGACAATTCACTGGCCAAGCATCAAAGGCAAGTGCACCGAGCAGCCCCAACAGCAACGCCATAAAACCTTCCTATGGCCATACACCAATGATGCATTTCATATCTACTCCTACATTTTGTATATCACGTTTTCTTGAAGCTGTAGTAAATTCAACTCTAAATATTCAACCCGTTGTTTCCCAGCTTTCGTCCCCCTTTGACCGGTCATATTCATGGGTCTTCCCGACGTCCCCTGTGACGTCGAGATTGGAAGAGCTTATCAATTCCTCCCAACTCTCCTTCATTGATTGGTCCAACTAGACATCAACTACATTGTCATGCGCATGGTATTCTGAGCTTTGTACAACAAAGATCTCATTCCTTTGTCTTCGCAAATTGTATATCGAAGGAATCGGGGAAGCTATACTGTGCTTCAATCGAAAGAATCTCGTCTTTTATGGCTACCATAAGCCGGCCACTGCACGGACGGTGCTGGAGATGCATACTCCACAATTACAAACCGGCGAATGCCACTCGCATGTTTTCAACGACGAAGGCTCGATCTTCGGAAACCTTACGAGAAGAATATCAACGGTCAAGAACTTACTGTGCTGACCTTGTCCGGTACATACGCCATTCTATTCTTTGATGTCTTTATGCGCCAATATAGTACTGACCTTGATCAGCAAATCTGATTCGCCCTCGTATACCATGCTTTACTGTCTGCCGCCTCATCTTCATGACTTCTACATTGCGGTACGAGCCCTCAACATTGAACTCTCCCGAATCCCTGATACTGTGTCCCACCCTACTGTTGGAACAATGAGAATGCAATTCTGGCGTCAAGCCATAGCCTCAACCCTCGAAGGTTCTCCACCTCGGGGGCAACCCGTCACCATCCTCCTCGCTTCTGCCCTTGAATCTCTCTCACATCGTCGGTCCGGTTCCTCAAGCCCACCACCTAGCATGAAGTCCTGGTTCAATCGGTTGATTTCCGCCAGAGAATCTCGTCTGACCAGTCCACCGTTCCCCGATCTCACCTCCCTCGAATCCTACGCCGAATCCACCTACTCTACCATTCTCTACATCCTTCTCTCCGCCTTGCCCATCCAGTCTCTAACTCTCGACCACTTGGCTTCCCACATTGGTAAATCTGCCGGAATAATCGCCATCCTCCGAGGCTTCCCCCTCATCGCTTTCCCTTCCCCTTCCCCTTCCCATCACAATAATCCCACCAACAACCCCTTGATACCTGGTGCGGCCTCCCCATCCCAGAAACAGGGCTCCATAACCCTCCCCTTAGACGTCCTTTCCCAGCACTCCATCCGTGACCAAGACATCTACGACCTCGGTCCCCAAGCCCCCGGTCTCCGCGACGCCGTCTTCACCGTCGCAACCCGCGCCTCGGATCACCTCATCACCGCCCGAACCATGCTCGAAAACATCCGCGCCGGTCAAGGTCCCGGCCATGAGTACGAATACGCCGACGAAGCAGATCATCAATATCAGAACTCACCGTCATCTTCCGCGCCACTTCAAGACCTCCAAACCCCGGGGTCCATAGGTGTCCTATTAACATCCGCAATCCCATCGCAACTCTGGCTGGAAAGACTGGAAAAATCCGATTTCGATGTGTTCGACAAGAGCTTGAGACTGGTGGATTGGAGGCTACCTTGGAGGGCTTGGCGGGGGTCTAGCAGGGGGATGTTTTAAGACAGCAGAAATTGGGAGACAGCACGAGATCTCGTGTTTTATATTGATGTTGGATCTTTTATGCAATAGATCGATCTGTCTATCGGTACATTGATATATTGATACGCAGGTATTTTGCGTTGACAGAAGGATGATAGTGAGGAGTGAAATCCTCTCGATGACTTCCATGAGTATTTGTGAGGATGGACGAGGGAATCGACTTCCTTTTTCAAAGCGGGGTGAAATGTATCATCATATCAAATCATACCATACCATATCATATCATTGTGTGAAAATCTCAATTAATTATAATATCTGGTAACATATCATCAATTAAGACATACATCTTTAGAAGGTAATGTGTTATCATCAACTCATTGGTGTAGAATTACAGATACAGAAGCAGACGACGATTCGATAAGTCACTAAATAGAATACAGAATCGTGGTAGCAGTAGCAGCAGCAGCTCGACCCATGCGAGCGATTTCATCCCTATATGTCTCCGATTTATCCATCTACCTTTCGATACCAAATTTAGTGTTTGCCTCCGATATGGAACTTCCCCTTCAATTTCTCTGACAACTTTGGTTTGTCGGCTCTTCCGGTCTCGGAATGTGAACCGTCGGGCATTTCACCTGGGCTTAGACTTCGATCGTCGGATATACCTCGTTCGGGTTTCAGATCTAAAGGAGGTTAAGAAGTGATGTTAGGGTTATGAACGAGAAAAAACGATGTGAGAGGATTCTCTTCTGGAGGTGATTAAGGGACAAGGGGTTCTTACGTATGCTATCTTCATCGTCGTCTTTCCGTTTGGTCTGGGTGAAAGGGGAATATTCTTCGTTCTTTTTGATAGTATTTTTGGCGATGGCGTCTTTAGGGTTGGTATCCGATGGAGGAGCGTGTGTGCTGGTGATGTTCGGGTCTGTTGCGGTAGCTTCGGCTGCAGCGGAAGTGGGATCTACAGTGGAATTGCTGGTCGTTTGTTTTACAGCGAAGGAGGGCATTCGGGCGTTGCCAGAAGTGGGTCTTCTTTCGTCTGATGCTGTAGGTTGTTCCGTGGTTGTAGCGGCCAGCGGTGCTGTGTCTTGTTCTGGAAGAGGCTTAGTATGGACTTGTCATGTTGGGTCTGTGAAGCTTGCGCGTGCTCTTCATACCTGGTGCATTTCCACCATCATAGGGATCTGCCGCTGTTCCTTTTCCAGTCTTCCCGGAAGGAGGCTCTTCTCCTGATGGTACAGAGGTGGAAGATGGGGGGATTGAGTCTTGCTCTGATGAGGAATTAGTACCTTCGCCATTGGGATCCGTTGCATCTTGTCGCAATTGACAATGTTTGGGACGTGGAGCAGGTGGGAGTTACCTGGAGCGTTACCAGCATCATACGGCTCTATCGCTGTTCCTTTGCCAGTCTCACCAGAAGGTGGCTCTACGCCAGTTTGTTCACTACCCCAAATAGAGGCTCTGGCAGTATTTGCCAGGCTGCTGATTGCCTGCATGATGATCCTTTGACTCGAGGAGCGTCAACAGGGTAAATGAGTAGAATGTGAAAGTATTGCAGAAGATGCCGCTGGAATTGGGAGTCTCGCTACATATACTGCAATTTATCACGCCATGTCTTCGATTAAGCGCAGCCCATTGTAGCCAACAATGTCAATGTGCAGTAGTGTGGTGTGGTTCAGCTCAGCTGTCAATAATCAGGTCTGTCCCGCCTCTATTCGACGTCATAATTACAGTAACCTAAAGATTGGCTGTAACCCCAGTTATGAAGCTGCATTTCCTTGGCATGGGGAACTGTCAACCGTGAGTCTGGCCTTGAGGAAGAGCAAATGTCCACTTCACAACAAACTTACCTGCCTCCCTTGGATGATTCCTGCAAATGACGATTAGACTGCATTTTGGGCATTGGTCAGGAGTTCAAAGCAAAAAGCTTCTGCGTGGTTATTGATTAAATCTCCAGAAAATATCAGATGCGCAGTTTGACCGTTTCTTATTCGTTTTTCCTCCTTTCAGCGGTTTCAGGAAACTTGCGTCAACCAGATCCGCAGCTTCCAAACATCTGTTGTGAAGTACTGAAACACATGATAGTGGGAAAGTTGAAGAGCAAGATAGGGTCTCACAATAGATGGCATTGACATCTTTGGGTCTACGGCATGCATCCCTATACTATGGTACAGTACATACATAGTAGGTACTTGGTACTCTGAGGGTAACCTATTAGTCCACGGTTCTAGCCAGAGTGGGGGAACAATAAGCGACTATCTGGTTCGGCTTGACCTTCCCCAACGCCTCGGGAATTTTATGTTATCGGCTTGCTTGCTCCACATCGAAAATCCTGACACTATCTCCGTGCATGAACTGTATCAGGTCTGCTTCAACTTCAATTTCATGCCTGCTACTTCAGCCTTTCTCCTCTGCATTGCCACGATCATCACTCATCTACTGCATAGGAAGGTGGCTGTGATGAAGCATATTCCCTCCCACCTTCGTCGATCGTCGATCTAAAGACTGCATCATCATCACTCCTATTGGTCCACCTGTTTTCGGTGACTTCCCACGGCATGTACTTTCGTGGGCTGGGAGTATCAGCCAAGATGCGTATACGTTGCTTTCAACGTCTTCTGATCTTCTCTGGGTAATTCATTTTCGTTTAATTGATCGTGCCCTTCCGTTCTGTTTCGTAGTTCGTAATTCTTTTCTTCGTGCTAGAACATCCGTTTACTTCTTCGGTTCTGTTGATGATCATTTTGCGCAGGTCGCACAGTCTCGAACATTTGGTCCCTCTAAACACTTGAAAGGACCTCATTGATATCATTCCTACACTCCTTTAATTAGCACCATGTCTGGCAACGGATCAAGTGGAGGCGGTGGTGGTGGTGAACCAGCGCCTTCAGCAGCCGAAATCGCCGCAATCGCATTCACTGGGAACTCTGTTCAAATATTCTTCATCACCTTTACTGCTGCTTCTGGGGCCTTTGTCGTCTACAATCTGGTTAACTTCTGTGCGAGATACGTGCGCCGGTTGGCTACTATGAACAGCGATATGCAGAAGGCGTTCGTTAAACCCAACGCGCTGTCAGGAGCAAAACGACATCTCTTTCAGGCCCCTCTCTTTGGCCATCGTCTGAACAGAAACTTCGCTGTTGGAAAAGTCAGCATGGGTACACTCACTTCACGTCCACATACGCTCCTTCTTTTGGCTTTATGTGGTCTGGATATATTCCTGTTGCTTTGGGATCAGCCATTACCGATTACAGACGAGAGGATCAGCCTACTTGCTAACCGTGCTGCAACCGTGGGTATCGTCAATTCAATGCCACTCTTTCTATTTGCCGGTCGCACGAATCCGCTCATTTCTATGGCTGGAATCGACTTCAACTCGTTCAATGTCATGCATCGTTGGATCGGTCGTATAGTTGTTTCTCTCATTCTTATTCATGCGATTTCTTTCATATATAAATTTTCATTGGAAGGTACTTGACCCTTTCTTAAATTTCATCTTGAATTGCTGACTGACATTACCAGGCGGTGGCAGTGCAGTCATCCAGACCCTCACAGGAGTCGAGTACATTTCACGTGGATTCGGGGTAAGCTCTGTATATTTCCATTTCCAATCAGTCACAAGACTAACAACTAAGGCTATCATTTGTTGGGTCCTTCTCGTTGCTCTTGCCGGACCATCAATTCGCCGATCATTCTACGAAACATTCCTCGTTACACATCAGCTCTTGGTTGCAACAAGTTTAGTACTGCTCCGTATGCATCTAGCAGAGTTCTGGCAAAACAAACTTGTTTTCTTCTTGATTGTTTCTTGGATTATTGATGTATGTAACTTTTACCTATTCGATTCTCTTCCTTCGGAAAGTCAAGGCTAACCCCTATGCAATAGCGCGCTCTCCGCTTCCTAAATCTTGTGAAGCAAAATTTTGGTGGAACAAAGATCCTTACCGAGGTCATGCCTGGGGAAGCCATGCGTATCACCATCTACACGGCTCGTTCATTCAACGTCAAACCCGGCAGTCACGTTTTCTTGTACATCCCCTCCATCGCCCTATGGACCAACCATCCTTTTTCTGTAGCCTGGTCAGATTCTTCAACTTCGAGTTCTGAGCCAGATGGATATGACATCGAGAAAGATGGCCTAGTCGTATCTAGCCGCAGCATCAACCAAGAATCTTCTCTAAGCCTGGTCGTCAAGAAACGAGGCGGGATGACATCATCACTCTACAACAAGGCTGTCAAAGCCGGGGGCGTCTTTAGCTGCACTGCATTTATCGAAGGTCCTTACGGAGGTATACATAACCTCGACTCCTACGGTACAGTCCTCATGTTTGCCGGCGGTGTCGGCATCACCCACCACGTTCCCTACGTCCGACACCTTGTGAGCGGATTCACCGAGCGGACCTTGGCCTGCCGCAAACTTGTTCTCGTCTGGGCCGTCCAATCTAGCGAACACCTGGAATGGGTCCGACCTTGGATGACCACGATTCTTGGCATGGACGGTCGTCGCGATCTTCTCCGCATCATGATCTTCGTCACTCAACCAGATCGCAACAATCCCACAGCCCTCGACGTTCAATCTCCAAGTCAATCTGTCCAGATGTTCCCCGGCAGACGTCCCGATGTCGCCTCGATCATCAGCTCCGAAGCAGCCGATCAGATTGGTGCGATGGCTGTCAGTGTTTGTGGTTCCGGACCCTTGAGTGATGATGTTCGAAGAGAAACGAGAAGGAGAATGAAATTCAGCAATGTCGATCTATATGATGAGGCTTTCTCCTGGTGAGGAAGTTTCTTTTTTCGGTTCACAAAAGGTTCTTTTTGATTGTGTGTTGGGAGAAGAGAAGGAATACGAAGAGAAGGAATGCGAAGAGAAGGAGGGGGGAAAAGAGAAGTGATTTTTCCAATCACATCACATCAGCTTCGTTGTCCAGAGTGTTGATCGAGTACCCGATAAATGTATGCATGCGTTCTATCATGAGTGTTGTTTATATTCAGAGATTCCCTATTTTACTACCTATTAATCCCCCCCTGCTCCTCTCATTTCGTTATCTATATACAGAACGTATGTACGTACGCGACTACAAAAATCTCAACCCTTCCTTTCGTTCTACCTTTTTATAGCTTTGATGAATCGAAATGACTTTTTCTCAAATTAAACATTGGTATTCCAGTGTAAGAAAAAATACTTGGCCTCTTCGCCTGCTTGCTTGACCGTAAGCCTGTCATCAAGTCGAGATTCTCATTCCTTTCCCTGGAGAGCATGGAACTTCGGTATGTCCATGTAGATATTCAATAATCTACATTGAACCTAGACATCGACATCGACATCCCATGTTCTATATATATCTATATAATACAAGGTACACACACACACACAGAGAGAGAGAGAGAGAGAGAGATTGATATTGATTTATTGAAAGACCAATATTATTGATAAAGAATGAATACGTTATAATCTAGGGCCAAAAAAAAGAAAGCTAAAAAAAAACCCCAATTTAATTGTGAGATATCTTATAACTTGTTGTTGTTATTATTATCATTAATATGGAAGATAAGTTATAGTATGAGATAACTAACTACTCTACTCTGAGTAGAGGGGGGTTTATTTAATTAGCTGTAAGTTATATTAAATATATTTTATATATGTATGTATGTAGTTCTGCTCTATATAGTTAGTTATATTATTGTGGATAAAAGTAATTGATTACATTGTACATTGTAAAGAGTAAATTGTTTTCTATCAGATACTATTAGAAAACACCTTTTTTCTCGTCTTCCTTCTCCTTCTTATGTGGATGGACTCTGAGATACACTTGCCCTCAGATCTGGGACGGGCAACCAAAGGGCAAGAGGTTGATTGATTGTTTGTTTGTTTGCCTGCCTGCCTGCCTGCCCGCCCGTGATTTTCATTCAATCTACAATCAGATGATGGTGATTCTTAGTCTGAGGTAGGTACTAGGTAGGTACCCAAGATACCTAGGTAGGCCTGGGGACTTTAGGTTAGCGTCGTCTCGGATAGTGAATGATGTGGGCCGGTAGTCAGGCACGAGATAGGGTTAATGTGATGGAAGTCAGTAAGCTACAGCATTGCCGCGTGTGAAGGCCGCCGTTAGATGGGTTTGAACGGGGGCAATGAAGACGGAAGGGCAACAGAAGGGGTCAAGAAGGGTTATCGATGTGGATGTGTATAGTCTCGGATCCCGAATACTCTTTATGTGTTCAAGCTTCGATCTGGCACGAGGACAAAAACAAGGTCTTCCTTTCCTTACTCTTGATTCAACGAAAACAATTCGGAAATCTGCGCAATGCTTGCTGGATAGGTGGTATACCCATGATGAAGTAACATAGTGGTACAACCTTCATTTCTGCGGCGGCGGCGTTGAGCGACCCAAACGAACTGCTCTGGGCGATACTTTTGCTGGCATCTTAGCTGCATTCATCCCGGAGTATTTAACTACGATCATGATAGATAGGTCGGTTCCTACAGAGTACTCGGTACCGGTCCAGCGTAAAATAAATTAGGTGGATATAACTCGGTGTTGAAGCTTGCCGATTCGGGTTTCCTCTTTGGGCGATTACGATACCCGATTAGGCAGTTTTCGTCGGGGAAAAGAACGAGAAAGTCCGGAGCAAGTGGTGCGATGCTGTGGCCGGAGAGAGCGCTAGCAATACCTGGTCATCCCATGGGGCGGACTCTGTAGGACTGGAGGTTCCACGGGGAGAGCAGATGAGGGTGACACCTGACAGTGAAGTCGTGGGGCTCTTGGGGGAGCGGTCGTGGGGCTTATCGGGCCTATTCTGTGTTTGAAGATGTACCGTATAGAGGTACTATGTAAATTACATCAGTACAGTACAAGACCGTTGTGCGGATGCGGAGTATTTAGATTTAGTATTCGTGGGATAGTAAGACAGTCGAGTTGAAGGATCTTTGACATACAATATGAACTATGAACTGCCAAATGCATTATACCGTATTACAGCGTCCTTGACGATAAATCAATTCTCTTGAGTGGTCAGGTATTACTTTGGTGCAGTCACAATAAAAGGTCTTGTACGTTAGTACCATTTTATGTACTATGTACGTACCACAGTATCATGTTTGCATCCTCTTGGGAACGAGAGGATTTTGTGGAGCTTGTTTGGTCTTGGCTTTTGCTCAGCCGTTTCGCTTCGCCTTGGTAGCCGTCGAGCCGCAAGCCAAGCGCGGCAAAAAAAGAAAAGCAATTCAAAATTACCTCGTAATCTCGTACCGAATTTGGTTCACGCCGAGAGACCATAGTATGGATGGTGATCTACGTCATCATTTCCCCAACGCAGGTGTACAGTATTCTGTAATTACACGGGAAACATCTCACCGGGGAAGATGCATCCAGTTCCTTAATATTCTCCGACTTAGACTGTGAGTACTCTTATTAGAGGATGGATGGATGCATCTGGCTGGCAGGGAGGCATCTTCGTTTATGCCTTTTTCTAGAAACGGGGCTTATCTCGTGGCAAACGGTGAGATGGCCGCGTGCAACCGGGTTTTTCCTGGAGATCCCAAGACGGACACTTCCCGCATTCTTCGATACTGAGCATAGTGATTATCGCCCTGAAAGTGCTCGCATGAGAAATGCAGGCTTGGGCCACAGCAACGGTATGCAAGGGAGAACCACTGCGCATGGTTCGCGGCATGGCAGCCTCATCCGTTATCCATTCATATCGTCCAGGATAGCGGTCAGCAAAACTTTGTCAGCCCTCAGCATGCATCGAATCTGCCTGGTCGTTGAAAGTGTCATGAAGCACTTCAGACAGCTGCATGATTACATGGGAATACTCAGAATACGGCGTAGATAGGATGAGTAGGAGGAGTCGGATGGATGACAGGTGATCGACTTGCCCCAACTTACCCATAGTACAGAGTACGCTCTGTACGGTATCAGAGTAACATCCATTACGTACATGCACACGTTGATGTGGATTGAAATGGGAATGGGATGTAACTTTGGGGAGGGCACCCCCGGACGGAACTGCCCCAGAGTCCCAGACATGGTTGTCCCAGACGCATTCATCATCTTGACGGCATACGCTGAGCAGTGCAGTGCAGTACTCCGTACAGGACGGTAGTGGATACTGCACGGGCATGCAGACAGATCACAGAGGGCCGAGTCAATCCGCATTGGACAATGGGAGAGGGGGTTTCACATGACCACAACGAAATTGTAATTACCTCGAAACGGACGAGAGTTTGTCTATTGTGCAGCTGAATCCTCCTCCGAGTAAGTGCAAAGGATCCCCACTGTCGAGTGCCCCCGGACCAGCGAAATGCAAAACCAATGTCAGAGTAAAGTGTAAATCCCCGCCTTACTAAATAATCACGGAGCGGAGCAGTTGCTCCCAGTGTCCTCAAAAGTGCTCAAAGATAATTACATAGTAGAGTACAGTAGTTACATAGCACTCAGCGTAAGGGAAATGCGTATGTACAGGAGGGTATGTACTCTGAGTATGATGTATGATGTATGATGAAGCATCGCCAAGGAGACAGAGAAAGATCACATCACCGATTCGCTGACAGCCTCCGAAGGAAGAGCGACAGAAGCTACAAGTTGAAAAGGGAAGAAGTGACCGTCCATCACGAACTAAGCAACTTTAGCGTGGAGATCCCGGTCAGCCACCATCTGTGCCTTTTTTTTTTCTTGGTCTTTCCGTACTAACGTTTAAGTTATGTCAAAGCAGATTATTGTTTGCGACCAATTTTTTCCACTCGCCCTGCGTCATAGTGGATCCGCATCAACCAAGATACAATACATAGTTAGTACTATACAGAGGCATGTATTGTGGGAGTAATCCATGGTTCGTGTTGGTCATCATGCCACCGTATCCTACCCAGCTGACAGTGCGAATTGCGCGCAAGAAAAGTGAAGAGGAATACAACATGGAGAGCGAGGGACAATAGGGGGAATGGCAGAGACAGAGACACCGCGAAGCCTCAGTGAAACGGCCAGACAGATCAGAGCGAAAACAACAGCAAGAGGGCAAAAGGTCTGGTTGCGTGATATAATTTATAATTTGACCCCAATGGAGGAAAGTACTCTGTAACCCCCCCCCCCCTCCGGTCAGGTAAGAAATGCCCCCCGGGGTCTGGTAATCGGAAGGTATTCATCTTCATGTCATTCCATCCCTCTGTCTCTCTCTCCCTCTGCCTCTGTCCACTTTTCCTGCGACATACTTTACCGACTCGAGATATATCTACTCCATCCTTGCCTCCGACCTGATTAATCTTTTATCGCCTTTGACTTCAGACCGATACAGTGGTTTCCGTCCCCCCCCCCCCCTCCCCCCCAAAAGTGGAGTAGTAGACGTCGCATTCCTCGCTGTCTTTCTCCACGATCCATTCAAAGGGCCCTGCATACCATACCTATATATTATCTCTTCTGCCTTCCTATTCCTCCTACCTTCTATTATTCTCTCTCCATTCAAATCAACCGTCATCATCCATCTCACATTCCTGTTGTCATAGACAACCCGGGGTTGATCTCATTTGCCCCCCCACGCCAATCTTTTTCAGAATAGATCAAGAAAGAATAGAACAGAAAATCAAAGAAAACAGAGACTTCCATCAATAGATTTTGGTTACAGCGGATGATTCGTTGACGACGTTATCAAGATGCCGCAACCACCAACCTCGTCAGAACCGAACGGTCTGACCGAAAAGAAGGACGAGAGTCAAATTCACTCCAGCGCATCGTCCACCGCTCCTGCGGAAGCACGACTCGAGAATGCGCCGGTCGCTCATCATGCCGCTTTTGCAGAAAAGAGGGAATTGGACACGACCGAGAAACGAGAATTGACCGAAGAAGATTGCTACGATGAACTCGGATACGCCTTTTCGACGTGGAAGAAATGGACCATCTTGACCGTGATCTTCTTAGTCCAAACGTCCATGAACTTCAACACCTCGCTCTACTCCAATGGTCTGGTCGGTATCTCCGAGAAATTTGGTGTTAGCGAACAAGGTGCCCGTTGTGGTGCGATGATCTTCTTGGTCCTCTATGCTTTCGGATGTAAGTCACTTGTGCGCACTCCCCATCAACGAGATGCTAATACGGTGTAGGTGAACTTTGGGCTCCATGGAGTGAGGAATTTGGTCGCAAGCCAATCCTCCAACTGAGTTTGTTCCTGGTCAACATCTGGCAACTGCCTGTCGCGCTCGCACCCAACTTCACCTCCCTCATGGTCGGTCGTGCCCTCGGTGGTCTCTCATCTGCGGGTGGTTCCGTGACTCTCGGTATGATTGCAGATATTTTCGACGCCGAGAACCAGCAATATGCCGTCGCCTATATCGTCTTCTCTTCAGTTGGAGGATCAGTTCTGGGGCCCGTCGTGGGTGGTTTTGTCGAGGCTTACTTGAGCTGGGAATGGTGTATTTGGATCCAGCTGATTTTTGGTGGCTTTGTGCAAATTCTTCACCTGATCTGTGTTCCCGAGACGAGAACGACCATCATGATGGATAGAATTGCCAAGAAGCGCAGAAAGAGCGGCGAGGACACCAACATCTGGGGACCCAACGAACTGGTTCCTTTCCGCGAACGTTTCTCAACCAAGGATGTGTTGATCACTTGGGCTCGCCCATTCAAGATGTTCGTTACGGAACCTATTGTCTTGACACTGTCGCTCCTCTCCGGTTTCTCCGACGCTCTGATCTTCATGCAAATCCAGTCCCTTGCACTGGTCTTCAAGCAATGGAACTTCGACACAGTTGATATTGGACTGTCCTTCCTCCCATTCCTGGTGGGTTATTTCATTGCCTGGGGCTTGTTTATTCCTGCCATCGAACGCAATAAGAAGGAAAGAGCAGCGAAGCCCCACGACGAGCACGCCCAGTATGAATCTCGACTGTGGTTCTTGCTCTATACTGCACCTTGCCTACCGATCGGTCTGATCATATTCGCATGGACTTCCAGTGGTCCACCACTTCATTGGATGGGTGCTATGGTTGGATGTGCTATCATTGGTATTGCTAACTATGCCATCTACATGGCCACTATCGATTACATGATTTGTGCCTATGGCCCATACTCAGCCTCTGCTACTGGTGGTAACGGTTGGGCTAGAGACTTCCTTGCTGGCGTCTTGACTCTTCCTGCCACCCCCTTTTACACAAACATTGGGAGGAAAGGTCAACACTTCCAAGATGCGTCGACCATCCTCTTCTGCATCGCTTTCGTACTTGTCATCGCCGTCTACGTCATATACTGGAAAGGTCCAGTCCTTCGAAAGAGATCTCCATTCGCAGAGGCACTTGGCAAGCAAAGAGAGGAGACCCTGGAAAGGCGAGCCAGTAAGGTTGACGGACCTTCTCATCCCGGATCTCGACAAATGAGCAGAAGAAGTTCATATGCCGCCAGTCACTACGCTTCGAGCAGGAACGCCAGCAGACGTAACAGCTTGGAAGGCAAGGACGGTCAACGTCCAGTTCTCGCAACCCGAGGTAGTAGCCATGCCGTCGATTTGGCCGGAAGATTGGCTGCTCAGAGCAGGAGAAACAGCGCACTTCCAGAAGGTGAAGAGGACTAAATGTATGGAGAAACAGTTGGAACGCCGAGCGAATTTGCGTTTTGCGCAGCATAGGATACCAATTTGAAAGTACATTTTTCTTGAATACGTCGGCATTGGTTTCAAATGATCTGGTTTTCAATCCAGAAGTATAAATTCGGGTGTTCGAGATGTGGTATGCTTGGAGAGCAGGAAGTCTAGATTAGAGCCTAGAAAACAAAAGAGAAGAGAAACAGACCGTAGATATTTTATATATCGCACCGTATACACAAATACAAGCTCATCAAACCAATCTATCTCTCTTTCTAATTATACAATAAGTTACCACACTTTCTTTTTCCTGTATGGTTGATAATCTTCACCAACGTTTCAAAACAAGAATAGAGATGAAATTGTTATCTATTTTTATTTTCACTAGCATCTAAAGTTGAATTCTCGCACTCCTCAAATACAGTATAGTACTTCCAGACACCCAAGTAATTTACCTAAATCCAATACTATCGAGACATGCACCCTACTACCTACCTACCTACTGTACTACTCCTCCGCCTTCATGATATTTATCAGAAATATGGGATTTGGAAATGTAGTTGGCTGAATTACTCGGCTTGCATTCCTGTTTCATATCATACAAAAATTGGAAGGTATTGTCTTCTCTTCTTTCCTCTCGTCAGGGAAGGTAAGGCACGGGGGGTTTTGGCAACGAACGTTTGGATGAATGGGATGGGATGGGATGGAGGTTTCTGGTGTTGGCCGTGATATGCGGTATGCGGCGTGCCCTGCCAGTATACTGCTATTCGTTCATATGTTGTCTAGGAACTTGGGGCGTGGCTGCAAGGTTGACCAATCATCGAAAGATGATCTTGGTACTGGTGCTTCATGTATCTAGGGCCATCAGGCATCAAGATTCCGGATCACCGCTCCCGGATCATTGCACAAAATGGCCTGTCTCAGCCTTGCTTATCGATGTGGCTGAATTCCACGTTACACACTGTGCTTGGAAAGACGTCGTGCTTCGCCTCCTCCGCTGCTGTCTTCCTTCGTGCTTCCTTGCCTGATTGACATTCCTGCCTCAGTATATTTGTGTGGAGAATCATTTTACGGCTGCTTCTGTCCTGCGGTTATCTCACTATGCTTCAAAGCAGATATACTTGAGATGCAAGAGGAGATCATCGTCCTGTTTGTTGAGTGTTACAGACTTAGTCGGATTTTTGACCTGTGTGCTGTACGACACATCGAAATCCTGATAAACTACGCTGCCACATGGTACTTTCTCGCTGTTGTGGTGTTTGGTCGGAAAGTTGAATTGCTACACCTTGACTTCAAGCAATGGAATCTCGCAATCGAAATCAGAGAAACAATGTAAGATCCTCTCCGAAAAAGAGGTCAGACTTGTCACACCAAGAAGAAGGATCCCAGACTAGTGGGAAACTCAGCACGAAACCCAAACACGCTTCAAAGAGAGGAACGATTCGACCAAATCAACTATGTTCTGGATGCGAACAGATGATGATCAACTTCGAATCGCGGGTACAAGAGTGTTTTGATAGCGGTACGTACATTAACATTGATGGCATACTGCACAAAGACTTCGCCGAATTTGTCCTTTGTGCCCAAAATCAATGTCACCTCTGCGCCTTGGCCTTAAATACTCGAAACATCGATGTTGTGCCACATATGCCTCTCAAGGATGCTGTGAAATACCATATAGGCTGCTTGCCCTCAGATGGTCTTGGAAATCTTTTTCTTGAGATCGGTGATAGATTTGACTTCGACTTCCCTTTTCAACAGCCCCCACAGCTTTCCTTCCAGGAAACCAACACAGAGACGTGTTCGAAGTATAGTTTCGCGATCCTGACTGACTGGATGCGCAGGTGTGATCAAGACCATAACTGCTTAGAGCGTACTCAACTTGGATTTGTTCCAGATCGATTGTTGGAATTGATTCCTGGAGAAGATAGATTACGAGTCCGATTAGTATCCTCGAAGAATTCACCTGTGGAATGTTTCAAGTATACGACCATGAGCTATTGCTGGGGCTCATATCTCCCAATAAAGCTCCTTGCAGACTCAGTTCAGACGCTCAGAAATCCCCAGTGCGTCTCTGTGTTTCCCAGGCTTTTCAGGGATGCCTTCTTGGCCACGCTTGAAATGAGATTGAGACATATTTGGATCGACTCTCTTTGTATCATGCAGGATTCGAAGCAAGACTGGCTGTATCAATCTTCGCAGATGGAATCAATATATTCAAATGCATATGTAAATCTTGCAGCAGCGTGTGCAACTAATTGTGGTGAGAGTCTATTTTCAAACCGACAACTTGTTTTACTGTTACCATTTCAGTTAAAGATTCAATTTAAAGACGGAGGGTGCTCAACATCCATGCCAGTTCAACAACCGGTGAACTCCTCGTTCGAGGCTCACGTCATGGAGTCACCGATGGCACTTCGTGGCTGGACACTTCAAGAGATGGTACTCGCCCCACGAACTGTCTTCTTTGGAAACGACCAGCTCTATTGGCGGTGTCATCATGGATTGTCTCTCGAAAGGAGTCCTGATACATACGATCAGAATCACATATTGAACGCTTTCGAGGTTATCAAGTCCGAGGAACAGGCTCTTGTACAATGGCTAGCGCTCATGGAGAATTATATGAATCAACGAAGTCTTCCACATGCGAGTGATAAACTGATCGCGATCGCGGGTCTTGCACGGAAGATGCAGACCGTCATGAAGTGGGATGAGAAGGACTACTTGGCGGGACTGTGGCGCCACGATCTACCTTGGAGTCTCACATGGCAGCGGGCAACCTATGAGAAAACATATGATTCGCGTGCACCATCCTGGTCGTTTCTTCGTCATGACGGCAAGATATGTTGGTTTGGGGGCTATGCAAGTCCGACCTTTGTGCGGATCATCGCTGCCTCTACGAACCCCACTGGACCTGACGTATTTGCCCAAGTCGATGGCGGCTCTATCCAACTGGCGGGCCCGTTACTACGCATATACTCTCAAGGGAACAGGGTCTGCAAAAACCTCCGTATTTGGCTCGATGATGAGAAGAGAGATCCTGACATCTCGACGTCCCCATCGGAGATTTTCTTGTTACCTTGCTTTCTAGATTCATATGAAGGATTGTTGGGAATACTTCTATCACCGACGTTAATTAAAAGAGGTCAATTTGCGCGTGTGGGTATGTTTGTAGTTGTTGTCCGTCAGATGCCGCCATTGCGAGAGATATTCCCGAAAAATTCATTCGATAACCTGGACATCGAAGAATATTACTATGAAGCAAAGGAAGTCAGAGCCAATAAGGAAAATCTAACATGCTACACCATCACAATTGTTTAATGTAGATAGCTATCTCATACCAAGAGTCAAGATCCGAAGCATTACTTTCATCATTGAAGGATATTTACAGTATCGTATTGTACATTCCACGCTAGAACCTCGTTACTCACCTGCTTCTCCCAATCTCTCATGATATAGAGAAAGAAGACCTAATAGGATCATATGATCTTTGGTATGGAAATGCTGATAGAGTATCATGTACCATCCTAGAGAGCATCAAGTTCCTGTGTTGCCCAGTACGTTACACTCTGGTGCTCTCCAGGGTGGAGCTCCTGGTTAAGATAAGCATCCTATCCGCCACACGGAGTCTAAATTTAGCTACAGTACAGTAATTAACAGTCCACAGGTTTGTCTTGGAACCAACACCCAAGAACGCTTATGTTTTTTCCAGTACTTTAAGACAAGCCATATTACATGCATACAGGTACTGTGCGTATTCATAAGGATGAATTTGCTTCGACCCTTGGCCTGATCTACGTTTTTATCCCTAGTGCTTTTGACTTCTAATTCCAAGATCAAAGGACCTAAGAATTTGAGTTGTTGGGATCATCCTGCATTCCATGATCTTTGGAGAGTGATATACCGTATTGGGATTTGGTCGGAGGTCATGACACGTCAACGTCAGAAACAAAGACAGCAGCAGAAGTCTATGGCAGGAACAACAGCTACGCCATCGAGACCAGAAAGAGATGGTGACGATGATATAGTCCCGCTTACGCGTCCCTCGTTTGGAATCAGGGAAGAGTCAAATCGTGGATATAAGACTCTATATGAAATCGCCGAGGAGAGACAGCGACAAGCTTCTTGCGCCAGAGAAGATATCAGCTTTAGAGATCCATTATCATTGACATCCAAAAACCCAACGTACAAACCCCTCAAAAACCCGAGACCTAAACCACAACCTCAAGACTTATCATCAGACGACATCCGACACGACCTCTCCCCCCTCCTTTCCACCCTCTTCTTCTCCCTCTCCCTCTCCTCCTTACATTTCACTCTCACCCTCCTCACCGCGCATCAATACCTACAAACCTATTCCCTCCCCTCAATATTCTTCTCCACCTTATTCGCCGCCTTCCCCATCCTCTCATTTCTTATCCATTTCGCTCACGGTCATTTCCTCTCCCCTCGCTTCCGGGCATACATCGCTTCTGCCCCGTGGACGAAGCCCCTAATCCAGATCTTCTGGGTGGTGATAGCGCATGCGGCGGGAGCGTATTTGATTCATGTTACGAATGATAAGGGGTATTATGCGGTCATGAAACGGGCGCCGGCGGTAGGTGTGCTTTGGGTTTGGAGTGTCGTGGAACTCAGGGTTTGGGGGGCCGTTGTTGGAGTGTTGGGGCCGTTGGGGTGGGGGGTTTGGATGGGTTATGAGCTTTATTGAGGACTCGGAGGGTTTGAACTAGGTGAGGTGGGTAACGGGAGGAAGAGTGTTAAGGTGCGTGTGGGTGGAAGGAGGATGGGGGTCGAGGGAGAAGATCCCAGGAGACATGAGGACTTGGGTTTAAAAGGATGGGTAAATGACTGAATTTGGGGTGTGTTAGGAAGTATAAGGATGATCAGATTTCTGATCTGGATTGTTATCAATTTTGAACCCCCTGGACATCTCATCAAACAACATCCTCTACCTCAGTCCATATCGCCATACCTCGCATTTCTCTCTCAGTTCAACTCCATCTAAACTGTCTTCCCGGATGATCTTTCGCCAACCATGATGACTCAGTCCCCAAAATCTGTTCCCTCGCCGACAACCCTTCTCCTTCCACTCTCTCTCTAAACAACCCCCTTTTCTTCAATTCCGGAACCACAAACTTTCCAAAATCCTCCCAACTCCCCGGTTCCACCACGTGTCCAACATTAAATCCATCCAAACCTCCGATATCAATCCACCTCTCCAATTCATCGACCACTTTCTTCGGTCCTCCGACAATTTTCGGTCCCATACCTCCTATTAGAAGATAATCCGCGATTTTCGCTTTCGTCCACTTCTCTTCCCCCGTCCCTCCGGGGATGGTCGCGGACCAACCTTTGACAATGGAGTGAACGGCAGGGATGGTTGAGAAGCGGAAGTCTTCGTCATCAGAGTACGTTGAGAGATCGATTCCGGTCCATCCGCCGAAGAGGGCGAGTGCGCCTTCTCGATCACCGTATTTTAAGTGATTGTCTCGTTTGGATTCAGCGAGGGAATCGGTTTCGTCGACGATGATGGTGATCATTGCGAGGAATTTGATTGATGACGAGGATTCTCGACCGTATTTGGAAGAGGCGACGGATCGGATTTCATCGACGGATTTGCGGATTAGTTCGGGTGTATGACCTCTGACGAAAATAGCTTCGGCATGTTTGGCGCCAAATTCGATACCACGTTTGGATGTGCCGGCTTGGAATAGAAACGGTGTTCGTTGTCTTGAAGGTTCGCAGATATGCGGACCAGGCACATTGAAATACTTCCCTTTATGATGAATTTCCCTCACACCTTCAGAATCAGCATAAAGCCCTTTGACCCTATCCTTCAAAACCGCTCCGTCCCTCCAACTCCCCTCCCAAAGCTTATACACAACATCCATGTACTCATCCGCAATCTCATACCGTTCATCATGTGGGATTTGAGTTTCGAGTCCGAAATTCCTCGCCGCACTGTCCAAATAACTCGTCACGATATTCCACGCCACACGTCCATTCGTCAAATGATCCACGGTTGAGAACCGTCTCGCCAACGCGTACGGCGCATCATAAGTCGTTGACGCCGTCACACCGAAAACCAAATCCTTCGTCACAGCCGCCATAGCAGGCACAGCGTATAATGGATCACTCACGGGAAATTGTGCTCCGGCCCGAAGTCCAGGTCCGACATTATGCGGGCCATTGTATACATCATATCCGCCCAACACGTCGGCGATGAACATGGCATCAAACCCGGCTTTTTCGATCGTTTGAGCGGTTTCAGTCCAGAATCGAAGGGTCGTGTATTCCCCGGTCTGATTCCCAGGATAGCACCATTGACCGGGAGACAGATGGCCGGGACTGGACATGAGGAAGGCGTTGAAAAGGATCGGTTTTGGGGATGCGATGGGAAGTTCTTGCTTTTGTCTCTTGATTCCATTCGAGGTCGTAGTCTGTGGACTTGGGATCGAACCTGTCTCTCTATTTTCATTCTCATTTTCACTTAAGAATCTCTTCTTCGATGAGGATGAGGATGGAGATAAATCTAATACCCCTCCACCATTCTCAAGTCCAATGGGATTCTTCGATTCGTGTTCCGCCATATCCTTTACTTTGCAGACACACAAAGACTGCTAATTATACTGAACCGAAAACCAGCGAATCCAAAATCCAAAATCGCACGAATCAACAAGAAATATTATTCTGACAATGATGATAATATCTTCGCGAATGATCTCTCTCTCTCTCTCTCTCTCTCTCTCTCTTCTTTGTGTGCGATAATGCGAATGATTTCTCAAAATCAGAATATATATTTCTAGCCCTTGTAACTGTAACCCATTACTACATAGCTTACAGTAATTTAGAATTTTTTGGAGTTTGGGAGAATGGAACTGAAGATGAGATGAGATGAGATGAAGGAGTCTAATTATGAGCTTGCTCAATGCTCAACTACTGTAGGTAAGATAAGCTAGATACTGTAGATACATAGGTAGGTAGGTAGGTAGATAGATAGGTCTCTAACTATAGTAATTATATTAATATTAATATTAACTTATACTACACTCTTCTTCTCCCAACTTATTTAATTATCACTATTAGTTATACTCGAATAAACATTTTCCTTCCTTTCTTCTTTTCTTTCTTCCTTTTTTTCTTGCAGTAATAATTACTGAAGGAAAGTGCAGTGGGCGGACAGCTGGGTGTCACGTCATAGAATATCACATCATCATCATGTACTGTATCATTATCGTACTAATAGTAACTTAACTATACCGTTTATGATTCTCACGTGCTTTCAGACATAAATCACGTCAAATCCACCCACATCAAATCACTAATATAAAAGGTAATTGGATTGGATTATTAAACTGGTTGTTAGATTATTGTAGTTAATAATCAAGTAGTTAATTGGTTGATTGGTTGGTTGGTTAGTCAGTTCTACTGGCAGCTACTTGCTTATTATTGCGTGTTGATATCTGTGTAGGAATTCAGGTATAAAGTGCTTGGATTGAGGGTATGCTATGTATCTGGGGG